>PVIR01006657.1:0-33376 GCA_004026965.1 Petromus typicus | reverse complement strand
TCTGGAGCTCTGTATCTGCCTCCTGACAGAGTCTGTGGTGCCCTCCACAGAGCTTGGCTGCCCCCAGGAAGAGGGAGGACTTTTCAAGACACCCATTAAGATGAGGACCACCTCTTCCACTCTGAGTAAATCTCTCCCTCCCAAACTCCTGAATCCTGACAGCTCACACCTCCCACCCAACTCAGCCCTGTACACACCCTCCAGGGAACTTTTGGCTCCTTGCTTGACTCCCTGAGGTCAAGGAATGTGAAGACCATTACACTGAGAAGCATTCTTCGCCTTGACTGACCTCAAGAGCTCCTCGGTCCAGAACCCTTTGACCTTTATCTCTGACCTCTTTAGCAGCTCTTACCCCTTAGCTGTAGCAGTCTCTCAGCTAGAATCCCTGGAACCACAGGTTCCTAGAATTTCAGACAAAAAGCTGGCAAAAAGCTTGATTCTGAGTACAATGAATGACAGTCTGGCCAGATCCTGTTGGACATCAGCTTTCCTGATCTGGAGGAGGACCACCTTGGCCCTGACAACATGAACTCATCTCAATTCATTCTTGAGCCACAGCAGAGGCTGAACCTTGACCATTTTGCTCAAGCTACCCACTACTATAGGCACTCATGTGGGTGGGCAATGTCAAGCTTGGTGCATGCCACATCCTCTGAGTAACTGCGGGAACCTGATGATAGAAAGACATCAGACACACCCTAGGCACTGCTAGGAACTTTGCAAGAGCAGTGTGTGTCACTGGTCTCTGCAGAGTGAATCCTCTGATTCTCCTGCCAGTAGCTAAGAGCAGCCATAAGAACTAGTGGTGAAAGGGATTAAGAGTGCCCCAGACCAGTTCTGTGTCCTGTAGTCTTGCATTTCTACTTCTTGTGATATGGCCAAGTTCCCATATTTCCAAGTCAGCTTTCCTATAAGAAAAAAACATGGTTTAAATGGTCTTGTATTGAGTCAAGAATTGAATTTGGAGATGGGATAGGCCCAGGCAAAGCCAAATGGTACCCAGTTGTGCCCTGTTAGATTCTTGATAAAGCTCCTGATCATGCCAGGGAGATTGGCATGGATAAAGACTCAGGTGGAGGCTGGACAGGCAGAAAGGGCCCCTCAGCAGCCTGATAAAAAATTATATATATATAATTATATATATAATTTTTATATTTAAAAATATATTTATATAGTATCTTAAATATATTTAGATACCTATTAAACATCTGCTGAGCAGGAGTCACCAGGTGCCATGCAGAATGAATGGGACTTGTCTTCATGAAGCTCAGAGCCCAATGCACAGTAAAGTCCAGCAAGTAACAACAAACAGTTCATTACAAGTGTGAGAGGAAACTGGAGGAAGGACCTTGAATTTGGTGTGAGCCTCGGAGACACCAATCAAGCTACACAGCGGGAGGCTGGGAGGGACCAGAGCAAGGAGGGGACATTGGGTAAGAATGAAGTGTACCAGCTCCAGCATGGGAGTGATAATGACAGGGCCAAGGCTGCAGCAAGGCTGAGCACTCAGGGACCAGCGTGACCTAGAGGCATAGGAATGACAAGAATTACTAGGCTGGAATGACACCTTTCCTTGAAGTTTTGAGCACTAGACTCCTCTATCTTCAAATGGATACATGCCCGGTGTTTAGCGCCTAATAAGGTGGAGGCAGCTGTCAGAAGACAAGCCTTTGGGATGGCCATCTGGCAGGGAAATTCTACTTCCTATCCTTTTGGGTGACCTTGGAGGGGCTGGAGGAGGGGCATGTCAATCAACAAACAAGGGACGGCACTTCTCACTGAGAGCTGCCTCAGCAGCTCTGCCTGCTCCATCCTTGGACCACATAGTGTCCTGTCTCATCTCTTCTTCCAGCCTTGACCCTAGACACTGTGTATGTTCTCCCACATCTATATCCTTTTGCAGAAGAAGGTAACGTGCACTGAGTAGCAGCTACCATCACTATCATCGTCTTTAGCATTCCAGCGCATTCTCACTGCAATAGGAACTAAGGGATAAGCCTTTTGCATAAACTATCTCTTTTAACTCTTACCGTTAAGCATTATGCTAATTTACCCCACTTTCTAGAAGAGCAAATGAAGGACAGACTATGCTGTCTGGAAAGCAAATAGTAGAGCTGCATTTGAGCTCTGATCTGACTCCAAATCAGATGTTCTAAGTCCCTTGGAAAACCATCTCCTCTAGATGTAATGTCTTGGTAGCTTCCAGGGACTTCATACTTGGTGTTACTTACTAGCAAAAGTAACAATATTCAAAGTAGCAACAGAAGCAGCAGGATTTCTGTTGTGAGCAGCAGGAGCATTTATAGAAGCAATAGCATTTGTAGCAGTAACAGCAGCCATGGTTGTTGCAGGCCCTCTCTGAGCCCTGCCCTGACAGTGCACTCTGTGAATTATGCGAGGTATTTCTCTTAATTTCAGAACTTGACTAAGACAGGCCACATTTATGTCTCCTGTTTCCCCTGTTCTGAGAATAATGAAAAATAAGTACTCATAGTGTCATAGGTTTCTCTTTTCTATCCTGGTCCTCTCCTCTCCTCACACTGCCTCTGTTGAGATTTGTATCTGAAGCATGTCTTTATTTCCTTGATCAGAAAATGGACAATCATAAAGGGGAAATATGGCCAGGATGGGTCCTCCAGATCCTTGCATGAACTCTAGTTTTACAGTTCACTCAGTGACAAAGGACTTAACTTTTCTAAGCCTCAGTTTCCTCTGATACACAATGGAGGAAAGTAATGAAGTCTACTAATTTCAAGGAATAGGCCAAGTACAGGGATGATCCCATAAACCTTTCTGTTCATCTGAAGAGGCTTTAGAGAAAGTAACTCCAGTCCTATCTGACTCTCCAACAGCCCAGCACCTCTCTGAGTGCCTTGCACAGTCTCAGTCTGCAGGAGTGCTGCGCTGGGGGCTCATTTGTCTGAGGACTAACCATTCTTGTGTTAGGATCCTCCTTTCCATTGCATTGCACTCATTCTCCCCAGGGGCCCGTACAAAGCACTAGTCCATACTAGTGACTCTACACTTGAGTGCCCAGGGTCTGTGCTTCCCTGGAGCAGAGTTTCTTTCCCTTGTCACCTTTGCTCACTGTGTAGGTCACCCCTTCCAAAAGTGCATACCATCTTCCAGTCATTTCTTTCCTCGCTGTGATGAGGAAAGTGTCACCCACTCCAACCCTCTTCTCAAAGACTGTGCCAAGCCAGAGAGCATTGCTCTAGTCCTTGGCTTCACCTGGCACCACTGTGGCTCCTTATTATTTTGTCCAGGCTCTGCTTTTCCCTGGGCATGCCCCTTATCCTGCTCTTCCTGATGCTGTCTCCTTCATTATACAAGCACAGATGGTCCAGGTGGCCAAGACTTGTGCAAACTCTAGAGCCAGAAGGGGCCCACTGCCTTGAGGATGCCCACAGAGGAGCTGCTCACCAAGAATGGGCAGTGAAAGGGAAGATCGGCAAATCTTCCCAGAGGGGTTGCTGCCCTTTGAGTTGGACACATTGAGAGGGTTTTTGCCTAGCAGAGGTAGGCAGGGACTGAGCAGCAGGAATACTGTGTAGAAAATTTAGAAACAGTGAAAGGGAGAATAGCTGTGTGCAGGAGAAAGACTTTCTTCCTGGAGTGTGTGCATGTGCATTCGTGTGTGTGTGTGTGTGTGTGTGTGTGTGTGTGTGTGTGTGTGTACTGAAGGTTTTATAGTAGCAGACCATGACAAGGCCATGGTCATTCACTGTGCCAAACATAATGCAGCCTAAGATGAAAACTGCTCCCACATACCAAGGACAGAGCATGAATCTACACAGCATTTGTTCCTGACCAGCTCTGTTTATAAATTACATGCTCAGGCTGCAGCTGCCCACCAACTTAAAGCCTTGTCTGTGATTTATTTCCTCTTGATAAACCAACCAACTGATCAGCCTGATTATGGACAAGGCTGACACACCAGAAGAGGAGGCAAACCCCAAAGAGCTTCTCAGAGGCACAATGGACCAGACCAGCAGTACTAGCCCCAAGTAAAGCCAACAGCTGTTGTAACCTGCAAAACAAGCAAGCATTAGAACCGGAGAAGAAACCAGTGCAGAAATAACAGCTAAAAACTTTACAAATACTGGAAAGATATTAACATACAGATAATTGATGTATATAGTACCCCAAGTAACTACAATCCAAAACAGAACCTCTGCACAATATATGATAGTGAGAAATCTAAGATGTCCACCACAAGGACCAAATCTTAAAATCTATTAGAGAAAATCAGTAAATCACTTACAAAGGCAAATCCATTGGAACTGCAGCAGAATTCTCAATATGAACCTTGAAGAACTTAAAGTGCTTCAAGCTCCAAAAGAAAACGACTTTCAACCCAGCCTGATAGATCCTTCAAAACTTTCAAAATTGAAAGAGAACAAGGTATTTCCATGAGGAAAAGCACTTTAAGAAATTCGAGACCACCAACTCTAAAATATTCTCAAAGATATCCAAGAAAGAGACAATGAAACCAACAGTGCCCAAAGGTCTAACAGAATGAACACACCAGGCAGAGTGAGCAGTTAAGTCAAAGAAGAAAAAAAAAGACAATCAGTACCCTCTGCTGCTCTCATACCACCTTTCTTGCAGGAGCTCGGCTTGGCAGAAACTTTCCTCTGCATCTGGAAGTTCTCTTTCTGCCCCCACACCACAGATCTGTCCCACACCCTTACTACCCTCGGCAGTAGACACAGTCTCTGTTGGCCTCCATTTCTCTCTCCACTCTTCAGCAAAGCTGGGGCATCTGATCAACAGTGCGAGGCCAGGCAGAGAAGGTGACAGAAGGGAGCTTGGTGTAGCATTAGGTTAGGATCTTTTGGCCCCTTCTTCTGAAACCATCAGGTCTTCTCTGTCCCTGTGAGTCCTTGGCCCTGCACAGTTGGGTTGGGTAGTACCTTTCTGCTGCCCCTCAATGCCTCCTAGCCTTACAGTTTCTCTTTCTCACTCTCTCTCCTCTTTTCTAGGCTCCATATATTCACTGACCTTATGTTTTAGATTCAGAATGTCCCCCAGAAGACTCATTTACTGAGATGGGGGCTTCTGCAAGGTGACTGGCTCATGCAGGTGCCGTACTTGTCAAAGGGTCGATGCATCATGAGTTTGTGGCTAAAAGTTAGCCTGCCAGGAAGTGGTGCAACATTGTGGGTACATTTACTGGGGAATCCCCCTCCCTTGTTTCTCTTTCCATTTCCTGCCTGCCATGAGGTGAGCAGCTTCCCCTACCTTGGTATTTCTGCATTAGAGTCAGCCAACTTCCAAATGAGCTCCCTCAACTATGAGATTTCTCCTCTTTTAAGTTGTGGGCATCAGGCACTCTGTCAGCAACTGGAAAGCTGACTAATATAACTGATTGAGCCCCTTGGGTTAAGATATATTTTTTCTTTCTATCTCTCATGTTGGGAGTTTCTTTTCTTGTCCCTCTGACTAGCCTCAAAGCCACCTCATAACCTATCTGGCAAATACTTGCTTGTAAATAAGAAAAACGCAGAGCCCAAGGATAAACACAAAGGGCATGCACTGGTGAGTCTTGCTTCAATTTTAACCCTAAGCCCAAGCTTGTTTTGATGTCTTGCAGTAATTAATAACTATGAAGAACATACTGCCTTCACATACATTGTCCTTCAAACCTAGGGGACTCCTGCAAAGGTGGTGAGGGACACGAGCTCCCTCCACCAACTACTCCCTGGGCAGCTACTCCTTCCTCCTTTGTGCCTGGGCCATCAGCCCAGCCACGCTGCAGGAGCAGGCTGTCACACCATGGCTGGAGATGGTTCTCCTGGGCCACCTGAGCTCAGCAGTAGGGCATGTAGGCTCTGCCTGCCTGGGAGCAGACCTAAGCCAGAACACACACTGGAGGGAAGGCAGAACATCGTCATGGGCCACAGTTCCTCACCCCACACATGGACACATGTTTCCTCTTGACTTCCTCCCCAGAAATCTACTTAGTTTCCAAGTCACTCTAAGTCAGGAACCAACTGAAGTGCAAAGAGCAACTAACTCTAAGATTTAATTGATCTAATTTTCTTCTTGACAAATGTGTATTTTTCATACTTCTAGCATTAAGCATGTGGTGTTACTAAATAAATGAGCAAAAAATTATTCCTAAGGAAGAAGAATTTCTGTCCACAGCTTCCCTTAGGGATTTTGAACTTGGAGGCACTTCTGAGGACAGGCTTGCTGCCTACGCTGACCTCATCCTGACTGGCCACAGGGAACCAACATCCTTGTTGACTTTGGCACTTTTTAGGCCCTGAACAAGAAAAGACAGCCTCCATTAAGCAGTCCCTGGAACTAGAAACAACCACAGGCAATAGTTTCCTTTGGAGTGAAAGTCTAATAATCAAGTCAGAGCAGAGGTGAGAAGGCAGGTCCAGCAGAGCGGCTCTGTGGGATCTACTTCCCTGGAGTCTGAGGCACAGCTCAGCAAGAACTGAATTGAAAAGAAGAGAAACCAGCCAAATGCACTATTGACTCTGGGATAGAGATTTAAAATTGCAACAGGGACGGGGGTTCAAAAGGTGCCATCACCAAGACAGTCTGCAGCCCCAGCCCCGCCTCATAGACTCCTGCTGAATTATGGGTGAGAAGCTATTGCCCCTGGACTCCCAGAGACTTGGAAGAATCAAGCCTCAGGGCCTTAGAATCTGAGCACCGCGCAGTGCCTGTGCAGAAGTCGGGTTTCAGCAACAAGGCTAGACTTCTGGAATCCAAAACCACAGCCCAGAAGGCTACTGGGGAGTCTGTGCGCATGCGCTCACGGTAAGCCTGCCCCTGGCCCAGTTCCCAAGGCCCGGTGGGAACCCACCTCTGGCCATGGTAGACCCTGGAAGTCTGACTAGCAGACTATTTCTCTTTCCGCTGTATGAGTCTCAGGGTTACTTCAGGATGCAGATGTAAAGATATTGCTGTAATAGAAATACTAGACGCCATGTTTGTGCGCTTATTTTTCTCTCAGACCCCAGTTTCCCGATAGACTGGTCCTCCCTGACTGTGGATTGTGCCTTTTAAACAGAGACCTAATTAAGCAGAGTTAAGTCGGTGTTTTCTGTGAGAAACAACATTCTATAGATTCTGTAACATAAATTATCTTTTTTTAGGATCATAAGTGACAAAGTCATAGATATAAGGCCTGCAGGGACATCTTCTTCACTAGCATTGGATAAAGGCTGTGCAATCACCATGCAAAAAAGTGTAAAATAACATCAGAAACACAGAGACCAAAGGTATCATTGAGCTGTGGGATCTGCAGGTGCCTGTAGCCATGGTCTACTTTAGATTTCCTTCTGTCTTCCTGCATTCTTCCCTTTCATCTTAGGTCAGTTAGTTCTTCTGGGAGAATTCAACTGAGCAGAAACACTTAAACACTATATGCTCTCATGAGTCTGGGTTTGGGGAAGAGGTAAGGAAAGCTCCCTCAGCCCTGAAGCAGTCTCTGCATTAACAGTGGGGTCGCAGATAAATGGGGGGATCATGTATGTCACAGTTCAGGCCTGGAGCCTCTGCAACTGGCACTCCTAGGACTGGGAAGATTCCATCAGGATGAGAAGGTGGTGTCTTTCTCTTACAGCTTACACAATTGAACTGCAGTAGGGGGCAACCTTCTCTCCAGGACAGGCTCTCGAAAGACAGAAAGAGAAGATGGGTATTTTGTTCTCAGATTTTTCCTACCTCTGGGGAGCTGTCCGGGGTCTCTGAAAATCAGATTTATGTAGCTTATGAATTTGCAAAAGCTGGTAAAACTGTTTCAGCTGGGAAATGCAACTGGAAGCAAGAAGGAGTTAGAAAACTGGGGGAGCTGACCCCTCTGTGGTATTCCTCCAGAAATGCCTGCTTTGCGCACTGTGATTTACATCCTGGAGCCGGCTCAGCGGACAGATTAACTTTGCCTCCTGCTGGCTCCTCAGACAAGCTCCCCAGAGAAATGAGGAATCCAGGAGTAGGCGGAGTTTTGAGATCTGTGAATAAGAAACAAAAACCCCTAGGGTGTTTTTGAGTCTGAGACCCAGACTCTGACACTCAAAACTCTTATCTTTCCTGACCAGCTAGAGGTGTTCCTAGAAAAATAATCAATCAGCAGATGGCTGAGATTCCAGAACTGCTGAGTGTTAAGAGAAACTTCAGTCCTGGTAAATACTGGATGCTGGTTGAACCTAGGCCAGGCCACTGAGACAACAGAAAGCAGTTTGCTGATGCAGCCCACCAGGAAGGGAGTCCTTCCCAATAGCCAAATCAAACTGGTGATATCACAGCAGTCTAAAGGAAGCTTTCAGTGAGTCAAATAGGTAGACCAGTAGCCTGAGCAGGAAGTGCCCTGACTCACCCACACCACTGAACCTGTATACTTTCTCCCAGAAAGGTTGCACACACCCATGCCATTTTCCCTTTGTGCTTTATAGGAAGGGGCTTACTCTTCTGTTTTGCCTCCATTATTACATATTGGATGTATTGAGTCTACAGGTTGATAGACAGTGAGAAGTTCCTCTGGTTTAATCAGGAGATATGGAGTTGGGGCCAGAGGTAGTAACTCAAAGCATTTTTGAGTTGTCTCTATAGGAAAAGATGGGCACATCTTCACTTCTATATGGGGCAGTCTTCTCTTAAAATAAAGGGCTATGTAAAAGCTGAGAAATGTTGGCCCAGCCCAAGTACAGAACATAGTGATGCCAATACTCTCATTTTAAATTTTTAATCCTGCTAGTCTTTGTGTCCACAGAGTTTGTCAATCATACTCCTGTCCTTATTACTACAGGTGTTTTGTTATCAGGTGCTGTGTAGTAAATGACTCCAAAACTCAGAGGCTTAACACAACAGTATTTTTATTACATCCCATTATCTGTGGGTCATCTGGACTGCTGCATGTTGTCTTGGGAAGTTGCATTCTTCAGGGAAATCATGAGAGCCCAGGATGCTGGGATTGCTGCAAGACGGTGGAAGCCACAGGTTTCTTAAAATCAAGTTCCAAGTCACACATGCCACTTTCACTGTTTTCTGTGGATTAAAATGCATCATAATCTGATGCAAGAGGAAGAGCATCAGATCCCCTGTGGATGGGAGGAGCGGTGTACATGGGTTAGAAATGTTGGTGGAGTGTTTTGCTGATAAGTTGCTATATCTCATTCCCTTACTGTAAATATTCATGCCTCACATAACCTCAAGATCTCCCCTGGCCCCTTGAGTTTCATCTAACTGTAGCATCAGGATGAAGCTTCAAGTCTGAAGTCTCATTGTCCAGTGGGGTCTGGATGCAGGTCGAGATTATGAAGCACTGTTCCTGGAAGGGAATTTCTCAGGTAAAACACCTACTGATCTCTAGGCCTGACAATGCAAACTACAAGTGACCTTGACCCACAATCAGTATCCCATCTTAAATTCATGTAGACTCAAGTAATTTTTACGCTAGATGCCTTAGCTACTTCTCTCGTCTCTAAGACGAAGTATCTGACACCCAAAGTTAAAGGAGGAAAGGCTGATTTGTCTCACAATTTGTAGAGGTTTCAATCCTTAGCTGTCTCGTTCCAAGGCAGGGAGGCATGGCAGAGGGAATCTCAATATGCAATAAGCCTTTTTTTGTTCCTTATACCTAATCCTGGCTACTCAGCCTTAGGGTAGGGAGCACTCCCACCTTTAATCTTTGATCCCAACATCACACACTGTAGAACCAGCCATCTCCAAAAAGTCCCAGTTATGACAGCAAGAGTCTTTGGGTGGACATCCAGACACACATAATGACATCAGGTATAGTAGTTTAAAATCATTACTGGCAGTTTGTTTTTTGTTTATGATTCTGTGGATTGGCTAGGTTCTGAGTAGTTCTGCTTGCTGGGTGGTTGGCTGCTGTGTTAATTACTTTCTCCCCTTGCTGAGACAATAGAAAAGAAAGATGGAGGACCCGAGGGTCCTTTGTTCTTAGCTGCTTTTGTAGGAAGTGAGTAGCCCCCTGACACACACACACAGCTACACACACCTAGAGCTGGCTCTAATCAGATTGGCACTTCTGCCCACCAACGTTTCTTCTGGTGGTCTATATGTAGCTCTGTTCTGTCTGCTTGTTTACTTGTCCTTAACCTACTTTTTAAGGTGTTATCTTTGCAGTGAGCAGCTGGTTGGCAAAGGGGTGCCTTCCTCATGGTTAGCTTAGAGTTAGTAAGGGGCATGTGGATGTCTACTGTAATTTTCCTGGAGTTAATAGAACAGCAACTCTAGAGGGAACCCCATATGTACATATATGTGCATGTTAGTGCGTAAGTGTGAGTACATACTGCCTTAAAGGTAGTCAGCCCCCCTTTGTGGGTGGCTTATCATTTGTATACTTGAGTTTCTCTCTGTATTCTGCCTGTCACTTTTTTTTCTGGTTTCTTGGTGCAAGTTCCAAATACAATTTATCTGGTTTTTCTCTCTTTCTTGGCAGATTGTTTAGAGAAATTCTCCAGTAAGTTTGTTTTTAACTCTTTCTATTCAAGACCATCTAAAAGACCTAATGAGTTTCCTGTTCTGTTTTTCTCCTGACTACAGACCCCTAACCCTACACTGATTCAGGTGACATATATCCTGTTATCGAGAATGCAGTAGGAACTACCTATGTACCACAATTAGGATAGAGGGCCATGGGACCAAAAATGTCTGCATTCCACACCCTCAGCTAGTCTGTAGGTATTGCTCTAATAGTACGTAAGAGGAAGAATGTGGCAACCATCTTGTCCAACCGCACTTCACAGGCCAGGAGCCCCAGAAACCCGTGACACCTGCTCCTGTCCCGTGGTCTCCGGATCTGATCTGTAACCTACACAGATCCACACTTTTTCCTCCAAGTTCTCCTTTGAGCCGTCTGGATCCACTTTCCAGTGATGAGTCACAAATATGAATTATGAAATTTTAGTGATTTCCAAATGAGTTAAGTGCTCTGATATTTGTATTTAAAACTAGAATTGCACAAGATAGAAATGAGTTGTGAAATTCAAGCCAATAATTTAATCAGTTTATTTACAGCAACTTTAAATATCAAACTTTAAAAATGATGGAGAGAGAGATCATTGATAAAAGGAAGCAAATTTTACATTTTAATACAGTTAGCACCATCTTCTCCATTTTTTTTCAGAGAAGGAGATATATAATTTTATTTTGCAGTGGGCCTGATAAATCTTGTAATTGGTACTGTGTGGTTCCAATTAGCTGGGATTTTTGCTCTGTGCTGGAACATCCAACTGGCTTCTCTCCCGTGTCCAGGGCGTCAACAAAAAGGCCAAAAAAGCTGAAAAGGCTGGCTCTTCCTGGACTTCTCCATTATGTGGTCTGTCATCATCTGTAGCCGCACTCAAGCTTCCCTGCATGAAGGCTTATGCCCAAAGGTGGAAATGGAAGGTGAAAGGGAGCTGAAAGCCTTCTCACTTCCACCGCATTACAAATGACAGGAGAATTCCAGGTTTAAGAGAAAGGGCAAAGAAACACACCTCCTAATGAGAAACCAGGCTAGGGAGGAATTGTGACTGGCTGGATCACAGACCAGCTGTCTCTCAAGAGTAAGTCCACAACTGCAGGTAGCTAACTGAGCACCACATCCTCTCTCTTGAGTAGAAAAGAGTGGGATGGAGAGACTCAAACAGGTCTTCTTGGTCTCTTGTACCTACTGTTTGGCCTCTGGAAGAAGGAGGAGTTCTCTTCTCAGAAGGCTGATACATAGGTTTCAGCATGGGATGATCCACAGCCATTGTGCTGTTGAGCTGGAAGGCAAGTCATCCAGTGAAGCCAGTCAGGGAGGCAAAGTTCTGCCATCTTCTGAGAGGACCTGGGTGTACTTCTGCTTGTGGCCAGGCTGCCCCTTGAGTTCACTGTGCATCAGTCCTACCTCTAGACTTGTTACTTTGAACTTGGTCTCCATCGCAACAGTCCCAACAATCAGGCTGTACAGTGTTTTGCGCTGTCACCTCAAGAATGCAGTGCTTCCCACTGCCTAAGCCATGACAGAGAACTGTTGCCTTTTCTCCCTATGCTTTCGTCAGACTGTACATTCCATCAATCAACATAAAGAAGAAACTCCAACATTAAGAAGAACTTCATCTACTTTTGAACATCTTTATCCATATATTTTAAAACTTTAAAAAAATTTGTTAGCATATGTCTGCAATATATAGTAATTAAATTTGTCTTGGGGAATTGGTCATATACATAGTGCATCCCGATCCTTTATACTCCTGTATGCCCCACCCTCTCTCCCTCTCTTTCTTTAGATCCCCTTTGCATCTCCATAGAGGCTACATTCCTGTTTCACAATATCTCTTAGTTATTTTGCTTCTTAAGTTATTTGTATTTTGGGTCTGTTGTATTAGAAAAGCTGTGTGATACTGAAATTTCACTTTATGATTTATTTCATTTAGTATTATATCTCAAGATATATCTATTTTCCTACAAGTAATGCAAATTTATCCTTCTTTATGGCTAAGTAGTACTGCACGGTGTATGTAACTTACATTTTCTTTATCCACTCATGTGTTGATTGACATACAGGCTTGATCTATAATTTAGCGAGATTTAGTAATAATTTAGTTATTGTAAGTTGTCTTGTTATAAACATAAGTATACTCATCTCACTGTAGTGTGATGACTTTAGGTCATTCAGGGAGATACCCACAAGAAGTAGAGCTGGGTCAGTTATAGGTGTTAGGTGTTTTTGTAATTTAAGTCAACATCATCTTTCTGTCTGTAGCAGAATCCTAACAGAGCCGGGGCTCCTGTTCTTATTTGCTTATGATCTCATGCTGGGGTGATTGTTTAAATGAAATGAGATCACACTACCCCACAAATTAGGACCTCCCATGGGAGAATCCAGACAGTTTTACAGCACCTGAGAGTCCATGATGTCCTGCCACCTGTCTGTCCCTCTCAATGGGCCTGGGCCCATCTCTTCTCCTGCTGCTCACACAACAACCAAACTTAGGTGGGTACCTGAGCACTCTGACTTCTTACCATCCCCCATGCCTTCCCTGGGATGTACACCTTCCTCTTCCTTCCCACATCTGCTCCCTGGCTTTGCCCAGCTCCCTGTTGCATCATCTTCCCTGAGAGTTTTGCCACCACTCTCTGTGATATCTGCTCCTACATTCTTTTTCATATATATATATATATATATATATACACACACTAATCTTTAGCTGCCATGTTTTCTATTTGTAGGTCTGCACTTTCACCTTCTAGGACAATATAAGCCTTCTGCATCATGATTTGTCATGCGTATCCAATATATACAACCCTACAAAGGTTCCTACCATGCAGCAAAAAAAATTCCACATGTGTCTGTTGAATTAATGGATGTTACATAAATAAGACCTTTTGAGTGTGGGATTAGGGTATAGTGCATGCTGCTGCAGATAACAGCTGCCTGGAAGTGAAAAAGAACTGCTGTGTTAGTCAGCTTTCTATTGCTGTGACAAAATACCTGATGGATACAACTTGAAGAAGAGAAAGTACCAGATGTGGAGGCATGTTGGGAGCAATCTTGTTTGGGAAAGTTGATTGGACAATTGGGACTATGACTGGGGTGAGCTTTCCTGCCTGAAGATCAGCTATGACATATGCAGACCTGAGGACTAGACTCTATCTTCAACTCTGGGAACAACAAAGACCCCAGTGGTCCCAGGTGCTGTGATGTTCAGCGCAGAACTACACTGGTGCCTTCATCTATGTAGTTCTTCATTGTTCTAGGATATACAACATGCTGCCATCTAAGTGACCTGTAACATTTGTTATTCCTGAGATACCAGCCATCTGAGTGACCTGTTACATTGCTGACTCTGGATGTACTGAATAAAAGGTGTAGCAAGCTTGGATCTGGGGTCTTTTGCTACCTAGAGTAGCATGAATCAAGCCCAAACTCAGCGTCTTCTCTAAGTCTCATTTCTGCTTATTTATTATTTCACCTTGTGCTGTTGGACTTACAGGAGACTAGAACTTAACTGTAAAGATTCTAGTTATGTTCCCTTCCCTACACACTTGTGGTCCCAGAACTCTAGGAGGCAGAGGCATGAGGATCACAAGTTCAAGTCTAGCCTGGACAACTTTGTAATTTAGTAAGACTTTGTCTCAAAATGTAAAAAAAATTGAGAAAGGTTCTGGGGAGTGTAGTTCAACACAAGGGCTCTGGGTTCAATATCCACTAAAAAAAAAAAAGACAAAGAATTAGAAGAGAAGGTAGCATTGGAGGAGCAGGAAAAGGGTTATATTGGCTCAGAGTTTTGGTTTCAGCCTGTGGTGAACTGGCTCCAGGCATAAATGTCGTGGCTGGAAGGCAGCTTCAGGAAAGCTGTTCACCTCCTGGCAACAAAGAAAGAGAGAGAAAGGAGGGTAGTAGGAACAAGACATTATCCCCAGGTTATACCTCCCCCCGTAGTCTACTGTCCCCAGCTAGGCCCCACCTCCTAACAGCTCCATCAGCTATGAACTCATCACAGGACTGATTCTCTAAATGAGGTCAGCGCCCTCAGGAGGCCGAATCCCACCAGTGAGCGCAGACATCTTCTGGAGGACAGTTTTGTTCTGCTCTATAACTACTGCCTAAACTGACCTCCAGGATGCCTGTGGCTCATCTAAAGGAAACACTTGTCCTCCCAGCATGCAGGTCAGGTGCTAGAAAGGTGCTGTGGCTCTAAGGAGACAGTGGCCAGTCAGGAGGGGGATGGATAAGGCACCTGTGGACTCAGAGCTGGAAAACAGGAGATAGCAATAAACCCAGAGATAGAATAAACCCAGTGCTCTTTCAGCTGGGAAACGCTGCACAGGGCATGAAGACTAATATTGATTATAATATTGAAATAGAATTACAATGATTTAAAAGTATGAAAAAATGTCACACATCCTGCTCATATTCTCTAGTAGGCACCTGACATTTTCCCTTCAAAGTAGAATAAGATTTTATAGGTTTGGATAATGAGACTATTTTTTTTTCCACAGGGCTCAAAATGTTTTTTCTTTGTCCTTTTGGGTGTTTCACTGTTTTCTTTGCAGAGCCACTGTTATTTCCAGAACTTTTCTTAGCAGCACAGATTCCCCCTGATGTGTGAGATTTATTTAATCTGGATTTGGGTTGGGTGATTTGGAAAGCTGGACTTGTCTGCTGAGGTAGATCTGGCAATATCAAAGGACAAGAAAACTCCCTTGAGCACATAATGTTGAGGAGCAGCATAAGCAGGGTGCCGTGATAAGGGGGACGAATCTTCAGGGGTTCACTGCAGGACATCTGGTAATAGTGATTTCATAAAATCTTTCTAAAATTTCTTTCTCTGTATTCAGTTTGGGCTGGAATTTTACCTGAATTCAACACTCCACCAACTAATCTCTCCCCAAATCCAGAGATGGAGAATTCCTGGAATGCCACAAGCTCCCCGTACCATGCAGAGGTGAACACAGGCCCTTTCCTGGTTCCTTAGGTGACTTGTGCTGGTTTTGGAGAGTCACGTTAGGTGTCCGTGGATTGTGCCTGGTTTCTATCCTGAGGAGCCTGAGCCTGAACCTCTCTCGGGTTGTGTGCAGCAATGGCTTATTCATTCTCACCATTGTCCAGACACAAGATCTATTTGCCTGCTTCTCCTGATGAACAGCTGGGAGGCCACCACGACAGGACTTGGTGTAGGTCACGTCTTCTAGAAGCAAAGCCTGAGTGAGGAGTTCTTGTACAAATGATTCAGTAGACGGTGCTCCTAGAACCAAAAAAGATGTGAGGGAAGCAGGAGGGGGAAAGTTCTGGGGACAGTTGTGAGTTTTATAAAGCCAAGTCCTGTGTTGATCTGACAGGAGTACAAGCTACAGCTCAGAATGTTCCTTGCCTGGAGGCAAAGGAAAAGGGATTTGGAATGTAGTCAGTAGAAGTACAAGGTCCCCCGAGGTCATGGGCACACGGTCATTTCTCAGGCACCTTTGGGAAAGGCAATGTACAAACTATTTCTATTTTTATTTTTGTTTGAGTGTGTGTGTTTTTAGTCCTAGTACATATTACCTAGGTGTTTTTTCAGAAATAATTGTATCAATTTATTTCAATCCTTTGAATTTTTAGACATTCTGGTCAACAAATTTAAATTGCATTTCCTTGAAAACTAATTACAATGAACACACTTTTATGTGTGTTGACTATAGATTTACTGCCTTGTTTTTATTTTCCAGTTGTGTTGTCTTTCGTTGATTTGCAGGAGTGTATGTGTGTGTGCATGTACATGTATGTGTGTGTAAAACATGTTTTTCTGACTTTCTGACTTCCTATTTTATTCACTTAAAAGTGTCAGTTGACAAATAGAAATCCATAATTTTAATGTAGTTCCAATCTTTTCTTTTCTTTTGTGGGTAGGAAAATGTTTCTATTTCAAGGTCATATATACTTTGCATTATCTTTTTTAATTCAAATTTTATTGGTACATTATATATACACATCATAGTCACTCTCAGCATTGAGAATTTGTACCAGTATATGATATGACATTACTTAATATTGTCTTTTAAAAACTATTTTTAATTAAGTTCACATGTGGAAAGAGGTTTCTATTTACAGGTAAGTTGCAAACATAACTCAGATATGTTCTTTACTCATTACTGTGCATCTTGCTATGGTGAGCATTACACATTGATATGTTGCACTTGTCACAGCTAACAAACCAGTACTGAAACATTGTTATTAACTCATGTTCATATCTTGGGATATTTTCTTTTTTTTCCCAATATAGTTTTTCTATTCCAGTACCCCATCCAGGATACCATATTACACTTAGTCCTTATGTCTCTTTTGATGCTTCTGAACTGGGACAATTTCTCAGATTAATCTGTTTTTGATGACTGACAATTCTCAAGATGGTTAGTCAAACGGTTTGTAGGATTTCTTTAAATTTGAATTTGTCTGATACTTTTCTGATATTTGAAACAGGGTTTGGGTTTTGAGGAGGAAGACAGCGAAAGGGAAGTATCTTTTCCAAATGCAGTGTGAAGGATACATGCTATCAAAACAGATTACCACAAACGATGTTGCCATTAATCCAGCCACTAAAACAATACTGTTCTCTTCTCCTTTTAATACTGAACTCTTAAAGGTGTGGGAAGTTCTGCCTCACCTCCTTGAAGGCACAGCAGGTATATAATGTTTTCCAAAATTCTTTTCAATAAGGGGATTTGTCTCTTCATTTATTCATTCAATCATTTAGTTTCCTCAGTGTGGATAGAAGGGCATTTACTTTATGTTCTGAATTATTTGTTTTGTTGCTCATGTTGTCTGAAGTTTGTCCCATGTCTTTTTTCGCTGGCTTGTGTGTCCTTTGACACGAGTCTTTCCTTCTAGTAGTTGTTTCCTTACTTTCTGGTACTTCAAGATGCTTTGAGATCATTTAGCACATTTCACATCCCTTCCCAAATCAGCCATTTTTCCAAGTAGTGTTGGTTCCCTTTATCAGAAAATGATATTGCAAACCAAGCTCTACCTGCTGGATATGCTCCTTGCTAAAGGGCTGTCATTATGACTAAGCCTTCTCAGAGTTAAGATATACATGTTTGTTCAGTAAAACTATACAGATCTACAAACCCATAAGAAGCAGGATCACAAATATGGTGAATGTTTAAAATTTACCTATTTAATATAATAATAAATACATTGTCAGTGGCCGCCCTCCAAATATCCACCCTCGCTGCTAACACACTTCCCATCATTTTTTTTTTCATTTTTTTAAGACAGGGTTTCGCTTTGTGGTTCAGGCTGGCCCTGAGCTCAGCTTCCAACTCACATCACAGCAATCCTCCTGCCTCTGCCTCCCCAGTGCTGGGATTACAGGCATGAGCCACCACGCCCGGCACTGTGGTTTGTGGTACTGATTGCTGCTGGGCGTGAGTCTCCACACCCAGCATGGTATGTGGTTACTGGGGATCGAACCTGGGTCCTTGCACTTGTAAGACAGGTGCCAGAACCACTGAGCTAACTCCCTGGCCCCACTTCCCATCAGTTTTGTCTTTTTCTGGAGCAGTTCTGGGAGTTTTCTTCTCTAAGGGTTTTTAGATGCAATACTGTGGTTGTCTCGATATCACTTTCAGTAAACACTGGAAGCCACAGATTACCAAGTGAAGTAAATAAGGTAGATGAGGACATACTGTAATGTTTTGTAAGTCTGCCTTTCTGTTGGATGGCACTCTGGGGCAGAAAATTTTGATTATGCATCATAAATATGCTCATGATAGAGGATTTCCAAAACTGCTTACGAAGTGGCAAGGATGATGGGAATAAGAGTGTTTAAACCAGGTTGTGGTGATAGGGGAAGAGGTCCTCTTTGGGGGTTAATGACAATATGTCTTTTACTGTAATAGACGTTTTACTTAAACACACACCATGTTTGAACAGCCACTTTATTATTTGTGTGTCTATCAAATAATATTCACATTATGGTAATCATTAGGAGAAACAGTTTTGTCTCCTAGAGTACAATGCCTGTATGCAGTTTCTTTCTCTTTGGTCTAATGGTTTCCATTTCTTTCTAAAGTAACTTCCATAACACCCCCCTACACTTCAGTATGGTTATTTCACACATTTGTAATATATTTAGATTCTTTTACCATAGTTTGCATTTTTTTCTTGAAATCTGCTCTCTTATTTTTTTTTTAAAAAGCATGCATATGCTGAGATTTACTCTTTGTGCTGGGAGGTTCTCTAGACTTTTGATAAATAGGTAATGTTATACATCCACCACTACTTCCTTAGTCATACAAAATAGTTTCATAGCCCTAAAAATGTCCCTGGCCCTTTACTTAACCCTCTCCCATCTTCATATCCATAGCAACAGCCGATCTGTTTTCTATCTTTAAAGTTTTGTCTTTTCAGAACGTGACATAAATGGAAGCATATAGTATGCAGTTATATCAAACTGGCTTCCTTCCTTATTAGTGATAGGCAGTCAAGTTGCCTCCTCATTGTGTTGGGATCAGCGGTCCGTTCCTTCCGGTTGTTAAATGCCTCTCCAGTCTGTGGAGCTTCCAGTTTGCTCCTTCCCATTTACATACTAGTGGAATTCTGGATTGTTTCCATTATAAATAAAACTTTATAAGCACGCATGTGCAACTTTTTGTGTGGATATGTCTTTTTACACCTTTGGGTAAATGTCTGTGAGTGAAATTGTTGCAGCACATGGTTAGATTTGTAAGAAACTGCCAAACTTTTTCAAAGCAGTGTGCCATGGTACACTGAAAGAAAGAAAGGCCTGAGATGCCCTGTCTCTGCCCGGCCGCCCCCATAGCTCGTTGATTCTTTTCCTTTTCGGTATTCTAACAGATATGAACCGATATCACCCTGTCTTTTAGTTTGTATTTCCCTCATGATCATTGACATCGGCCTCTTCTCGGCTTGCTCACCATATGTGTATCTTCTTCACTCATATTTCTGCTGAGATCTTTGACTGCTTTGACTGTGATTGTTTATTGCTGAGTTTGAGATTTCTTTGCAATTCTGCAATGAATCCCTTCATCAGGTATGTGATTTGAACTGCTTTAACCCACTATATAGCTTTTCTCTTCATTTCTTCCAGGGTCCTTCATAAAGTGAAAATATTTAATTGTACTGATTTTAGTTTGCCAATTTATCTTTCATATTAAAGTTCATTTTTCAATTCTACAACAGTTTTTAGTGTTGTATCAAAAAATTAATCACAAACCCCAAGGTCATGCAGATATTCTTCTGTCTTCTTCTAGATATTTTATAACTTTACATTTTACATTTAGGTCTGTGGTCCATTTGAGTTAATTAGAAGTTTTATTTTTTAAGCTCTTCCATTTAGATCTAAAAACCTCACGGAATTGATTTTTTATGGAGGTGACAAAATAAGGGTCAAAATTCATTTTGTCCAAGTGAATTTAGGTGATGCAGCACACTTTATTGAAAAGATCACCATTATTCAGTACTCTGTAGTGTGTCACCTTTCCACAAATGAAATGGCCTTATACGATGGGCTCTATTTCTGGATGATATTTTGATCCAATGTATATTGGTCTGCCCTGAGCCATTGCTACACCATCTTAATTAATGTGACTTTATGAGAAGCATTTGTATTGGGTAGTGAAAATTCCATTTTAAAAGATTGTCTTGGCTATTTCTGGCTTTTTTTTGCATTTCCTGATTTGAATATGAGAATTCATTTTACATTTTCATGAAGTAATTTTAGATTCTGATTAAGATAGCATCAAATCTATAGAGTAACTGTAGATAATACAATATTTAATCTTAAAAATCATCGCTCTTGAAGTATAAGCATGATGTATCCCTCTATTTATTGAGTCTTTATTCATTTCAATAACTTTTCATAGTTTTGTTTGCAGTATTTTGTTTCTATCTTTACTTAGATTTACTTTTACGTATTTGAAGTTTTTGACTTATTGTGTGCATATGTATACATGCATAATTTTAATCTTTGCTTGGTCAATGTTAATATACTAATTTTTTTAAAAAAACCTGAGTTGTATCCAGTGATAACATACTATTCCCTGAATTTTTATTTGAGTATTGGGTACCTTTTGCTGGCCTCTCCACATGCACACGACTGTTCTGCACTCTGTCCACCCTCTCTCCCTGATGGATCAGTTGCTTAGGGTACCACACTCTCTGACTTCCTGTTCAGCTGGGCCAATGGGAAACCCTTAGGAGGGCTTTGGGAAGGAGAAGGGCCCATCTGGGACGAGTAGTCCTCTGATTCCATGTCTCTGGAACTGCCTTTGTCTGGCTCTGTCTCCCAACAGAAGATTACAGGTCCTCTAAGTACGATGGCTTCTGCCAGCAATACTCTTCTAGCTTCTAAAACTTCTCTTTCCTTTGGCTTGAAGACGATGAAAACTAGTGCTGCTGACCCTGTAGGGCTTCTTTGTCCTTGGTGGTTGGTTCCCCTGCATTTTAAGTTTTTGTTAGTCTTTTGACAAATAAATTACCCTTGAGTGATCCTAACCCAACTGTGCTATCTGTATCTATTTAGATATAGGCTGAAACAGATTAGAAGCTTCTAAAATAGTGGAGTCCATAAAGCTCAAGATGGAAAGTAAACTTTGTGAGCAGCTTCTTAGGATATTAGAACTCTATCACCTCCACTTTTTTCCCTTGGTTTCAACCTCCTTCTGTTTCTTTAATGAGAGGAGTGACATCAAACACCCATTGCTGTTTCAGAGTAAGTCCATACCACACATGCAAGGAAGCTCTCATCCTTACATAACTCTGTGCAGATTCCAAAGTTCGGTCATGGATAGGTCTCTACTTCAGAAAGCTACATGTTTGCTTGTTGGCAGTGGGTAACATAGGAATCCTCCTGCTGTGTTACTTCACTGTAGTGACAACATGAAAGAACCACGTAAGGCATTTAATGAGTGGATGGACTAGGAAAGCAGAACCTGGTGAGTGAAACTCAAATCCAGAGCGCACATTAATTCCAGAGACGACCAGTTCCTGTCTCAGCACAATGAATGACATTTACTTGAATCAGAGTGCCTGTGGCAGGCTGGCTGATCTGTCTGGGAAGTAGTGCCATAGAAAACCTCAGGCCTGGATATTGTCCTAGAACAGTCAACACTGAGTGACACGAGTACCCGAGTCAACCCAGGAGAAGCACATGCTTTGGAAACAGCCTATGTTGCTGCCACTATGGACCCTTGGCCATAAGTCCTTTAAATAGTACAATTATTCTCAGGAAATGGGGACTAAATGTTACTGGTAAAAGCTTGGCACCTGATAATTAAGGATCTTTATCTTACAATGTCACATAAGTAATTTCAAGGAACATAGAGAAAATTTATGTTGTTATTGCAATCAAGACACAGAGTTGATTAACATAAACAAAAAAGTAATTTGTTGAAGAGATTGGAGATAGCTTACATAGCTAAAGAGAGAGTTAAGATACAACCATCAGAAGTGACCCCAACACTCCAGGGCATCCAGGTGGCAGGAGTAGAGATGGCAGTTAGATGATTATGGACTTCATCCCCTCAACTAATGCCATTTAGGTAGTGACAGCAATGCTTCTGACCATTGTGTTGGGATGGTGGGTAAACACTACATGCGTGACCACATGGGGATGGTGTCCATGAGCTTTCAAATGAGGAATTTTATTCCCTACCTGTTTCTTGTTTTCTGGCCTCCATGCTTGCTTAAACTCTAGGAGGAGAGAAATGGCAGAGCTCGGGACATGCACACATCATAAACAGGGAGAAAACAGAAAAACATGATTGGTGGTCTCACTGAGACTGCCTTCCAGAATACATCAGTCCTCCAGGCCCACCGTAAGATGTAAGTAATAATTCTTAATAGAATAAAAATTCTTAATAGAATTCTTAATAGAATAAAAATTCAAAGCTGAAAAAACAATGAATGTCTGGTATTCCAGAGGAGGTATATAAAGGATAACGGAGACCTTGAGAGCTTCCAATTTCTATATTACAGTGTCATATGTGAAGACTACATAGGCAGAGGAGCTGCACTCAAGACCTGCCTCCAGCATCATCAGTGGAGATAACCTTATGCAAGATGTTCAATTTTTCCTGGATTCTGACTTTTGGGTCAAGAAGTCAAGAAGTCTGGCAGAAATAGGATCGTTCTCAACACTAAATGAAATTGTGTAAGTCAATCAGGGATGCTATATACTATATACTCTCCAGAATCCATATCTCTACATCATTCAGATTTTTCTCAAAAGAAGTTGACTTTCTTGCACTAGAAAAGTTCAGTCTTTGGAGATGGTGAAACCTAGGCTTGCGACCCAGTGCTTCTATTTATTATTTGTATGATTTTGGGAAGATCTCATAACTCTCTACAAGTCTTACTTTCCTTAAGAGAAGAAAATTATCCAGGTACTGTTATCTCATGAGGTTGACATAAAGCAAGAGTTTAGGAGCACTAGACATCTTCTGTAGCATTAGTACAGACCTAAAAAGCATAAGAAGATGATCGTGTTCAGTTGTGGTGCTTCATAGCTATTCAGTGTTTCTAGGAGAAGCAAGAATGTCTACAGCAAAATAAACTGCTCTTAAACTACACAGAGCATAGATGACTTGTCACAAAGACCATGAGATAAGGTGAACGATTTCTAAAGTGTGGTCTATGACAGCACAAGTTCTCCATGACTTTTAGAGAGTCTGCTAATATCCCCTACCAGCAGCAGCCTGCAATTGACAAAACAATTCCTCCTCTTTGTCCATGAAAATCTAATTTCCTTGTTGGTTGGGAGGTGGGGAGCAATAGCATTTAGTTACCTGGGTTGGATGACAGGTATGAAATTTACTTTCATCTCTCTCATTTCATGTTTGATGTAGGAATCATCACCTACCTTTTTTTTAAAAAAATTGATTGCATTGATACTTTTTATATACACATAGTGATCATAACTGACATTGAGAATAATCTTGAATTTTCCTTCTACAAGAGAAAATGTAGCTTTATTAATGCTGACAAGTAGCATCTTCAGAAGCCACTCTGGCACCATTAAAACATCCAAGCCATTTTGTTCTGCTGAGCCTAGACTGGATTTGAAACTGTTTCTCTGGTGACCACTGTTAACAGGTCTGTGTTAGTTCATGAAGTGAACCATATATTCAGTACTTATACTAACAGTAAACCTGAGTCCTGACTCTGCGTTACTGTCTCTGACTTCACAAGCCCAAGAGTCACATCGACCCTAAGCACTATTTTTACCCCACATTTTACAGATGGGGGACGTGGTGGTTAATCTTGCTTGTCTAGTTGAGATGCCTAGAAGATTACTGATGAACACTTAGAGGCGTGTCTGTGTGGGTCATGTGGCATGACCTTGGGTATTATATATGGCCCTTGGCTCCTTCCTCCTGGATCCTTTCTCTACTTTGTGCTTTCTGGATGTCAGGAGATGCACAGTTTTATTCTGCCATGTCTTTTATCCATGTTTCTGGTTGTAACTTTGACTAATTCCAGTTCTGTCTGCATGTTTCCCCCACTCTGGTCCTTTTTTTGTCTTTGAGTCTCATGCCATGCTCTGTCTTACAAAACAACTTTCAGTTCTCTTTATGGTGCACAACGTGACAAGGTGCCCACATCCCTTCTCCCTGTTCCTTACACCTGTATGTATGACCACCCGGGATGCAATGACAACAAGTGGTGGACTTTCAGTGTCTTTGATTTGATGACAGACAACACACAAGTTTGATGAGGATGACTCATGGAGCTTTTTGAACTATGGCGTTTTGTCTCATCTGTACAGCCTTATGAGGTAAGTATTATGCATTTCCATTTTACAGTTGGCAAACCAGCTTAAAGTTCAACTGACTGGATAGGTTATAAGTTGTGGAGCTGGGCTTTAATGTTGGGAATTCACTCTAAAATGCCTGAAAAGAGAAAAATGGGGGTTTCCAGACCCTCCAAGAGAATTCGGAGCTTACTGAATCCACATAGATGGCAGGAAAAACTACTTTGAAGTGAGGACCTAAAGAATCCTACCTCTTGGTCTTTGATTGTGTCACATGTTGACACCTGACTTTTCCGCCTCACAGAGCCAGTGAGGAAATGGCTCTAGGTGCACAGAGACAGAAATGAAGCAATGCCAGTGGTACTGTCTGTACTGCTCTCCTTCTACTTCTGGCACTCTAATATTAACTTTCTTTGACTGAAGCCTCTTATCCCCAGCTCCTGGACTTCAGACCCTGTACAGAGTCTCCAACAGAGCAAGGTGAACGCAGGGGAAGGAGCTCTGGAAAAAACCAGGTAGACTCCTGGGATATGTGACTGAGAACTTCCATCCTGACTGCATCAGGTCTTGGAAAGATGGAGTGAGTGGAGGCTCAGGGTGAAGGGCAGGTACATCAATATCAGGGAGCTCTCAGGCCAGAGAGAGTTTTATTTCAGATGAGGGCTATGGTCATGATGGGTATCTTGGCAGAGCTCTGAGAGGATGAATTATGAAGACACTCCAGTTACAGAGACTTCTCTTAGGAATCCTACTTACTAGCTGGGCAGCAGGATGACTCAGACTACACCACTCAGTGCTCACTAGAGAAACAGATTCAATGCAAGATATACAAATACATAAGAAATTTACAAGATAGGCTTACAATGGTGCCCACAGAACAAGTTTGCAAGAATACTAAAGGGCTGTCTGCACACTGAAGATGTGAAGAATCCAGTTGACAACCTGAAGCTCATGACAGCATCTAATGCATGTTCAGGAGCCTGAAGGGTCTGAGCTGGAAGGCTGAATGTGAGGTCCAAGGTGAAGGCAAAGATTCATTCTCTTCCAAAAAAAACAGCTCTTCTTTCTGTTTCCCCTTTA
Organism: Petromus typicus; assembly: GCA_004026965.1. Lineage (NCBI taxonomy): Eukaryota > Metazoa > Chordata > Mammalia > Rodentia > Petromuridae > Petromus > Petromus typicus. The sequence continues at coordinate 8,084 of PVIR01006657.1, read as the reverse complement.
TACCATTCAGGTGACAAGCCACGCTGGGGTGAGTCTTTTGTCTTCTGTAAAACAGCTCAGCCACACTCAGAACTACACTGATCCAATTTAGTTGCATGTCTATTATTCAAGCTGACACAATAAGTTGACTGTCACAAAGGCTCACTTTGTCTGAGCTTAATGAGGTTGAGGCATCAGAAGTCAGAGGATCCGGAGGCAGAATTGAGGCAGGCACAGACCGACACAGCCACCAACCCAAAGTCCTGCCTGTGGAGTCTCCTTGTTTCTCAATAATCTCTCCACCCCTCCTGCCTACAGCTTAAAAACAGATGGAGCTGAATAGGGCGGGAATAGGGCTGCTTTCATCCTTTCCAAGTTCATTATCCTTACTTGGCCTCTCTAGCAGTGTAACTGTGGACCCTGAGTTATATCCAATTACTTCTGTACTTTACTCCATTACTCCTGTATTTTAGATCCAGTTTCTGCCTAGTGTAACTTGGAAAGTGCTCCAGTTCCTCTGAGAAATACTCTTCTTTCAACATGACTAAGGCAACATCACGGCATTCTGGACTGAATGCCACGTCCCTGCCAAGAGCCATGTTGCAACCTCATCCCCAGTGTAGCAGTATTAAGAGGTAAGACGCTTAGGAGGCCTGAGGACATCACCCTTGAGGTGGGATTAGCACCTAATAAAAGAACTAGAGAAAATTTCTGGCCTTTCGGCCTTCTGTCTCTTCCCTTATTTGTGGGCTCTGCATCTATTCCTCTGGAGAATGGGCAGGAAGACATGATTTGGGAGTAGAGTTCATGCCCTCAACAGACATAGGACCCACTGCACCTTTACCTTGGACCCTCCATCCTCCAGAAGTATGAGAAGTACATTTCTATCATTTATAAACTACCCTGGCTTGAGTATATTTATAGCAGCATGAACAGAAGAAGACATGGCCCTTTAGCACTAGAAAATACCAAGTAAGAATTCCATTTTCCTTCTTCATAGAAATCAGAAAACTCCCAGTCATCACATGGGATATTACTCTCTCACAGCAGAGATATTCTCAGAACCATGTCTTTACTTTCTAGAAGGATCCTTCTACTGGATTTAAGTCTGCTCAAACTGTTCCTGGTTCCCTGGATCTTCAAGAGTAATATCCCATCATCTCATCTTGATCCAACAGCCAAATCATGTCTGACCACAGATGACCTCTTCAGTGCAATCTCTCCACCCTTCCATGACCCTTTGAACCCAGCCATAGTTACTGGGCAAGGCATACCAGAACCTTTCTTCTCCTTGGGCTTGTTGAATACAATACTTTCATGACTCCATGTCCTTGTGTGTTCTTTATCCCACATGTATTTTCTGGGTGTTTTATGTATATTATGCTTTGCTCTAGGAAGAAAAGACATAACAATGAAGTTTCTTACTTATTGTGACTTACATTCTAAAGTCAGACATTAAACTAAGAAATAAAAAATGGTAGTGTATGCCTGTGATCCTAGCACTGTGGGAAGCTGAGGCAGGAAGATTGCAACTTCAAGCCTAGCTTACCTCAAAAGCGAAACACAATAATACAAAACAAAAACCATAAAAGTAGAGTCAAAACAGCATATCTGTGTCTTCCACAATCATAGACTCAACCAACCACAGATTAATTATTTTTGGTGAAAAAGTTGTATCTGTCCCAAACATGTATAGACTTTTTCTTACCAGTATTCCCTAAAAATATGGTACAATATCTATTTATATAGCACTTTCACTATAATAGCTATGACCAGTAATCTAGAGATGATTGAAAGTATCCAGGTACTAATGGAGTTATACAAATATTACATCATTTCATCTAATGGGCTTTGAGTATCTGAACATTTTGATGTCTACAGGGCTTCCTGGGACCAAACACCATGGGCATGAAGGGACAACTGTGTATAACTCAAAGGCAGTTACAAATACTCAAGGAGAAAGGCTGCAAGAAGAAGGAACAAAGAACAGTGGAGGCCGCTGTCACAGAGTAAGAGAAAGGAAGGCATGGCTGGCAAAGGGTACTCACTGGGGATCTGAATTAGAGAAGGTGCAAACCGTACACCTCTCCAGTGAAGACAACCCCAAACAGTGAGGCCTGCTGGTGTACAGGATCAAGAAAGCTTCTGATCTTACAGAGCAGATGTTTGGGTAGAGGAGCTAGATACCAAAGGAATCTTCAGCCCCACACTGCCTGCCACAGTCACTCAGATCACAAATACTACTGCTGTGTGGCTGATGCCATGAAAACAGGACACGTGACAAAAGCATCGAGGGACCTGTGCTGTGCCAAATCAACTCCCCTCTCTCTCCATCTCCAGCTTCTCGAGTGTTGTCTGTGTTCTACGTTTGGAAAATCGCAGGGAGGAGGGAAGCTTTGTGGGCACCAAAAAGACCACTTTTCCCCTGGTTTCCCTCAGGGCTGATGCTCAGAACTGAAATCTGAGCGCCCTTGTGCCTATTGAGTCAGTTTCCAGGGAACTGGTCCAGAAATTTTAACTTCGAAAAGCAAATGTGAAACAGAGTCACTCTCTGATGGTCCCCTCCCAGCACAATGTTTCTTTCCTATTTCTTGTGATTGAACATCTTTAATAAAAGAAGAGCTTCTTCATCCCCAAAGAAAACTATTTTGGTGGAGCTCAGATCATTTGAAATCAGTTCTCTATGTTGAGCAGAAATCTGCTCACAGTTTAACACTTGCTCTGAATGTTGTACAGTAGATGTTTGTAACCCTTAGAAATACTGTATTTTGTTTTGAGCTTCAAAGCTTTAATGCTTAAAATTGCTGGTGTACAGGATCAAGAAAGCTTCTGATAGAAGTAGAGAGGTTTATTTACCTAGGTTATTTGGAAAATAAGTCAAAAGCTCTACAAATAGAAAGCTGGTTTCCTAAAAGGCAAGTAGACAGGAGCCAGTGTCTCCAGCTTGATCAGAGTTGGAGTGTGGGAGAACTCCACTGCAACCATCCCAGAAGTTTGAGGTCATCTCCCCTGTAGCACCCTACTAGTCACTATGCCATTAGACCGGATCTTCTATTCCCTGTCTCTGCTACCAGGAAGGTCACACAATTCTTTATCTTCCTTCCTACATTTGCCTGCTCTGCCACATATTTTGTGACCATTACTTCCTTAAACTTCATCAGGCCTAGTGTTCTGTCAGAGCCCACAGCTTCCTGGAGAGGTCAGTTTCCCAAACACACAACCTTTTTGTTTCTTTCTTGAGATTCTTCAAAATTTTTTTTCTAAAAGTAAGAAGTAAAATTTGCTTCTTGAGTAGCCAACATACCCTGTCCTCTTGAGATTGTTAGCTTTCTCTTTTCCTTCTTGAAAATGCTGTAATTTGTATATCTTCATTCTCCTTTTCCAATTCTTCTCAACTCTGTACTTGTTTCATTTCATTCAGTGCTCCTGACATTTTAATTTTACTTTCTTTTCATTTATCTGCCTCCTGCTCAATTCTCCTATGCATCACTCACTATTTTATTAAGAGATTATGGCTTACATGCAAAATAAATCTCATGTCTTGGTAGTTGTCAGTTCAGGTTCAGATTATAATGTTCCCTGTTGATCTTTTGTGAGCAGTTTCTCACTTCATTAAGAATTTTTGTAAACTTTCCCAGTGCACACACCTGTACAAACACCCACACAAATATGCCACAGGAGGCCAACATCTTTATCCATGGCACTTCCTAATAAGTAGAAAAATGCCTTTACTGGTGTAATAGCTTGTGTCTAGATGTCTCTTCAAAGCCTCATTCAGTGACAGACAGGGCTGTTTCTGAGGTGGCTGGATGTAGAGTGTGTGACACTGGAATTGATTTCTGGTGCATTGGTTGGCGCAAGGGCACTAGGATTAAGGACATGAGTGCTCTCTGCTCTAAATAGCCTGAATAAGGTATGAGGGCTAGAAAGAGTTATGGTCATCCTTTGTTCTCTTTGCTGCTTTCTGTCCATTATGAACTGTTTGTCTTCTGTAGTTCCTTTCTGCTGTGCCATCCGACCTTGGCGCCAGCCAGCCATGGACTGGAACCTCTGCAAACTGTGAGCCAAATAAACCTTTTCTCCTTTAACTTTGGATGTTGCTTTTTTTTGGCCTCACAAAGGAGAAACATAACAAAGACAACTAAGAAAGAATGCTTTGATAAGTGTTTTGGTAAATAGAATTGAAGGTAGATTCATCCCTAGCCCAGACACTCCACCTTGCATTGGCTAAGAATTAGCTGCTCTCGGATCTAGTAAAGTGAAAATGATTTGTTACATTAAAAATGGAGAAGAGTTTGAATTTTTAGAGAAAAAAAATCAAAGAGGAGACATAAAGGAAGAACCTAACGATTGAAGGGGTAGTGACCTCCCAGGAAAGGGTGACTTGGGGAGAGTATTTGGAGAAAAGGATAGTCTCTTTCACTCCCATGTTCTTCCCATCTTTAATTAAATCCACATGGATCACTAATTCTCCTTGGGACAGTGGATTCCCTTGAAAAAACAACAAAGCTTTGCCAGGCTTGGTAACCACGCTTTGAATAATCAAAACAGGGTGTGGACTTTGGAATTAGACAGAGAAGAGGTCAAGGAAGGAAAACACCCAGAGAACTGGAACAAATGGAAGCGAAGGCTGTGAGTTCCATAGGCTGTAATTGGATTCTGAGCTCATAGTGACAATTTTTCAAGAGACTGGGTTCCCTGGCTCTCCTATTATTAGTTAGTTATATTTTGTTATTCATTTGTTATTTTATACTTTTTTTGTCTATGTCTTTAAAATTAGCCTCCTAAATGTATCTCTGACACACTGAACAGTAAGTGTCACCCCTAGGATGGCTATAAATTTATTGGGGGTCATGACAGTGAGTGGGTTGTTTCATCCACTGAAAAAATGGAAGAGGCTAGTGATTCTATCCTTAATGACTGCCTGAACTTTCTGTACTCCATCCATATATATCTGCAAACTACATCTGAATACCTCCAAGGATGGTATCACTTTTTTTTCTTCATTTTTGTAGGTCAGGCTGGCACTGAGCTCAGCTTTGAACTCACAGCAATCCTCCTGCCTCTGCCTCCTAAGTGTTGGGATTACAGGCATGAGTCACCATGCCCAGCACTGTGGTATGTGGTTCTGATTGCTGGTGGGCATGAATCTCCAGGCTCAGCATTGTTTTACCTTACCAAGGATCAAACCCAGGTCCTCGCACTTGTAAGGCAGGTGCCAGAACCACTGAGCTAAATCCTTGACCCGGTATTCACTTCTTGAATCAGCCTAACCCATTCTTGGGTAGCTACGAGAAGGGAAATATCTTCCTTAGATAGAGGTAATTCCCTGGCAGTCCTTCAGATGTTCTGGATATTGTCAAGCTCTCAGACATTTCTTTTTGTTTATTAGGCATCTTTCCAATGCTTCTTCCATAGAACACTTTGTTTCCCTCAACATTCCAATGACTTTTCACTGGATGGAGGAGTTGCGTATTCTAAAACAAATCAGAACGGAATGTGATATTCTCGACACGTGTAGGTAGCATGATGTTCTATCTGACCACCTCTACCCATGTAATAACTTCATTCCTCACCATACACACAGGAGAGTTCCCACCTGCTTGTGTGTACCTCCCCTAACATGAGGCAAGGGAACCAGAGCACATGTCTCCCTCACTTTTGCAGCACAGACTTTGTAGTTGCAAGAACTTCTAATTCTGGAGATTTTGCCACAGGTTAAAGAGCCCCTTCTGAGGAGACTAAATTCTAAACAACAGGACCACAAACTGCCTGGTGGTGGGTCCTACCTGATAGTTCTAATTCTTAAGAAGCCTTCACAAAGCAGTCCAGAGCTGTTATGATTGAGTGCCGCAGAGGTCAAGGTTTCAGAGTGTGTATCAGGGGAGGTCACCCAACTCCAGGCAGCTAAGCAAAATCATGGCTTTCCTTTCCCAACCTCTCCCAGAAGCATTCAGCTCTGCTGTCACTTGTTCAATGTTTGTACTGAAAATAAAAACAGTTCCTTCTTTCTCACATTAAAAAATTAATTTTGTTTCTTCTAAGCACACCTCCACTTAGCCTATAATAAATAGGACTGAGGGAAGAGGGAAAAGATACATGAACAAAGGGGAAGTAGACGACGAAATTTTAAACTCTATTACATTAAATTGCTATTCAGTTGCTATGAAGGCTTTGTTCTTGTTCTACAGATACAACTGCAATGTGATTATGATTACAATAGAGCAGTAATGAGTACTCAGTCTGTGTCTGTGTCATAGAGGCAATTTCTTATTTAAGTCTCACAAAAACTGCATTAGATGAGGTGCCAAAGACTCTGAGAAGATATGTGTCTTATGAGGGTTTGTCTGGAAGTGGTGAATCTACATCCTGTCTGGTGTATTTGTGGGGTGCAGAAAGAATATCCCTCTTTCACCTAACTTGTTTGATTGTTAAAAGGAAGCTTCTCCCCCATTATTTCCCTTACTTCCCTCTTTGCAAGTTAGCTGTTGTTATTATTGCAAACTGATATAAGATAATATGAGAGATTCAGAGATGAAAAATGCACATAGGCTAGGACTCAGCCCGCAAGACACGCTCGTTTAAAAGCATATTGTCCAGCAGGGTGGTGAAGGCTACACATTCTTGTCATGAAAGACCATATCACACAGAAACATTCATTCATTCAACAAATACTTGTTTTAAACGATACATTCCAGACCAAAAAAAAAATGGTAGAGGTGAAGGAAATCTGTGCTGCAAAGGTCTTGCTGTTTTCTGACATTCTTTATTAGAGAAGAAGATAGAGGCATAGAAAAGGCCAGCGGCTCCCTCCAAGTCAAACATCTGGCTGCTGCAAGAGTCTGGAGTTTGAGCTGTACTTGCCAGTTTGTTCACCCTCCTCCATGGCACATTTGTCTACTCTGAGAGAAAGCTTCAGATTGCTGGCATTCCATCTGGATGCTTTAGGGTTTGGGAAATGAAAGCAGTGGTGGAGATGTGAGTTGTGTAGAGGGGCTCAAGGTAGGGCCCTCTGGTATGTGATGATCAGGGCTCTATGCCTGGCGGTGATCTACACCAGAGTAAAGGGAGTCTTCTTCTGGCTGGGAATGAGCATGCTTCAGGATTCAGACCACCCTGCAGACTTCTTGTTCTACTATCAAAAATAGCCCAGAGCCAGAGGAAATGTGAAGATTTAAGGAACAAAAACTTCAGTTTATGAACTAATGCAATCCCAGAGTGGGAGCCCGGTCTTGAGGTCAGTGTTTATGAAACGTGACAGGGCTAGATCATTTCTTAAAAGTGTAGCCTGAAGGAATGGTGCTTGCCCGAGGGTCTATGACTTTAAATTGAATGAGTCTTGCTCTGTCCCTGAGTTCTTCGTTCAACTGTCTCAGTGTAGTGTTGAGTAAAGAATGAAGATTGAGATTAGGTCTGACCTCTTGCTCTTTGCTTAACCTGGTGTAGTACAGACAGTCTGTTCATTGTAGGTGTTATATGCATAGGAAAATCATGTTGACCTAGTGGACAGTAAGAGAAAAGTGCGTAGAACATCCATGTACAGAACTGAGCCCCAGAGAAAGAGATATAGGTAGGGAGGAGCCATTTTCTTTTGCCTTCTCTCACCTATTCTAGGTTTCAAGCAGTCCTACTCATATCAGTCAGTATTTACTAGAGAAAGAAATATAATACAAGATACACAAATATGTAGGAATCTACAGATTGACTTTCCATGGTCACGCACAAAGCTGGATGTGAAAGAGTCCAAAAGTTCAGTCTGTGGGCTAGGGATCACAGGATCCAGTGGGAAGCCTGGAGCTCGCTGTAGTGTTTGGTGTGAGTTCTTATCAGGAGGACAAAGGATCTGCACTGGAAGGCTAACGAGTTGAGAGTGGAGGTTGAAGAGACTTAAGTGGAAGCCAGGAGTTGACATCCAAGGTGAAGGTGAGGGCTGGAGCTCCTCCAAAGGGAACAGAAGCCACCCTTGTTTCTTTGTTTACCTCTTACAGCATTCTGGCAGTAGTCCTCCCTAGGGTGGCTCTCCCACACCCAGAGCTATTTGGATCTAATTTAGTTGGGTGTCACTCAAATTGACATAATAAATCAATCATCACATTCCTCTCTAT
>PVIR01006656.1:37955-64915 GCA_004026965.1 Petromus typicus | reverse complement strand
GTAGATCAAATCGGGGCCCTTGCACTTGCAAGGTAGGCACCGGAAGCACTGACCTAAATCCTGGCCCAGCAGAGTTTTTAAGAGCTGAGGTGAGAAAGAGAAAGAGGAGGTCACTGGTTGTGCTAACTGGCCTTGCCCAAATGAGAAGGGAACATTCTTGTGACTTCAGAGAAATAGGTTTACCACAAGAACACAGCATCTACAGAAGGCAGCCCTCACACCCTGGCGGGAGCTGGGAAAACTGCAGAGATCTCTTTTTTAGATAACATTTCAAAAAGATGGTCCTTCACTCCTTGAGAAAGACTTGTCCTTGGTTGTAAACTGCTAAGAGACTTGAGACTCATATCTAGCTCAAATGAACAGGGAAAGAGTTTGTAATATAGTGGCCTTTCAAGTCACAACTGGCCTGACATATGAACAACGTGAGTTACTACTGGAATTTTAGTTTTAACTTATGACCAAAGTCTCAAGTTGCAACCCAAATGCTGGTTGTTTGGGCTTCCAGATGGTCTCAGATACAGAGTTAACCCTTAAAGAGCTCTGGAAGGAGCATTTCAACATCCTCTCCTCTTTGGGATAAACTGAGAAATCCCAGGCCAGTGTCTCTGAGGACACTGAGATCTGCCTGTGTACAGGAGGGACTGCGAAGGCTGGGAGAGGAGCCTGCGCCTTCAGCGGACCAGCCTGAGTTATAGCCAGCCCTCAGGAACGAACTGAGTTCACAGGTGAAGAGTCTACAGCATCTTATTTAAAGCGAACATTCTCAGAAGGGAGGTCGGGCCTCTGTTAGAAAACCTGAGGCTTCAGCTCAGGGGGAAGTCAAGAGACTTCCCAGCAGGGAGACTATCTAAACTTCAGTCAAGAGAGAGGACATTGAGGTGAAGGCCGCCATGCTTCCTCAAGACCGACTCTGTGGGTTCAAATCTGGGCTCTACTGCTGGATGACCTGGAACAAGTTTTTCAACCTCCCTGCAACTCATTTCCTCACTTTATAAAACATGAATGATTAGGGCCAGGGAGTTAGCTCAGTGGTTCCGGCGCCTGTCTTGCAAGCGCAAGGGCCCGGGTTCGATTCCCTGGTAACCACATAACAATACTGGGTGTGGAGACCCACACCCAGCAGCAACCAGTACCACATACCACAGTGCCGGGCCTGGAGGTTCACGCCTGTAATCCCAGCACTCGGGAGGCAGAGGCAGGAGGATTGCTGTGATGTGAGTTGGAGGCTGAGCTCAGGGCCAGCCTGAACCACAAAGCGAGACCCTGTCTCAAAAAACCTAAAAAAAAAAAAAAAAAAAAAGAATGATTAATACTTCCCTCACAGGACATGGCTTATCAATTAAATATATTAATCCAGGTAGAGAGCACTTAGGACAGTACCTGGCAGGTAATAAATGTATTACTTGATGTTGGTTAATTACTTTATCACTCTGTTTCCCCCCATTCAATCTCAGGACTTATGTGTAAAATCAAGTGAGATTGTGGGCACAAATTCACTTAGCCTGGCATTTGGCAACATTAATCACTACACATCCTTGTAACTATAGCTACTGATATTCCCAATCTGTCCATGATTCACATACAGTACGTGTATTAAGTAATGGCAGCTCACGTTTATTTCCTGCTTTGCTACTCTAACCACTATTTAGGGTTGTTTCATTAGCATTAACTCATACTATTCTGTGTGATTAATAGTGATTCCGACAATATTTCTATCCTCTCACTGTCCCCACATCCTTGTCCTCTCACATACGCTGTTCTATGGCCTCTCATGACCTCTTATCTCCAAACCATGGGGTATTATTTCCCTCTGATTGAGAGAAAACAAAAAGTGAGGCTCAGGTCCAGGTCCCTAACACTAAGCAGATGCTGACACCAGCAATACAGGCCCTCTGGACAAGAGGAGGCAATGGGGCATCTATTCTGCTCCAAAATGGTCTTATTCCCACCTTCCCTATGCTCCTTAATGGTTTCACCCAGCCCCCCCCCCCCGCCACCTGTGGGACCACCCACAAGCTCACCCAGGAGATGAGAAAAATTCAAGTCATGACCCCACCTAGACTACTGCTCTAGCCCTCAGCTTCTCCTTCTGTGAAAGGTCTCGCCTTGCCCACCTGGCTCAGCTTCGAGGGATTACTGTGAGAAACAAATGAGGCAGAAATGACTCCTTTAAGCATCACACAAAGTAATTAAATCTTTATTTAAGTCTTTCTGTGCCAGAAACTGGCCACACGGAGGTGGAAGACACAGTCCTACCCCGGAGGAGCTCACAGTCTAGTAACAAGACGGAAGAGGACAGGGTTTCCATGGAGACGAAGGGGGCGCTGCTGCCCCAGCTCCCATGTTCCCACCTGGCCATGGAGAAGTCTTTTGTCATCTCTCCCCTCCCTGGGGCATTGGGCTTCTCTCACTCTGTCCTGGGCACCATGACAGGGGTACAGCTGCCATCTCAAGAAGCTAGAACACCCCAGCAGCATATATACAACAGGAATTTTTATTTCCCAAAGCTACAAACCAGTGCAGCAGAAGCTGGGTACATCAGAAGAAGAGGGGCTGGGCCAGCCCAGTCCAGTTGTGGGAAACAAGTAACGGAAGATCTGGTGCCCAGGGCAGGGAAGCAGGGTGAGAGAGAAGTTTTCAGGTGGAAAAGCTCATAGGAGGGTGCCGCCAGCCACAGCCAACAGAAGGGCTGCCAGCCCAGCCCCAGGAGCTGTAGAGCTCCTACTTGAGGGGCCCGTGGTCCAACCTTTTGCCGGGTACTGGCCCACATTACTGCGGTCCTGGTGGCTGGCCACACCCCCAACCACCCTCGTTTCATCTCTCTGGGAGACATTGGGTTTGACTTCATGGGGAAGTGTCTGGCTGGCTGAGGTTGGAGTGGGTTTGGTGGTAGAGGTGAAGGGAGTTGGGGCTGGGGTAGAAGTGCTGACAGAGGTGGCTGGAGCTGGAGTATGTGGAGCTGGGGTGGCTGGTGGGGGCAGGAGGACAAGGGGTGGGATTCGAGGAGAGAAGTAGGTCTTGTTGCGGAGATCTGAGTTACATCGGGACCCCTGGCAGCAGGAGCCACTGAGTGTGAACCCGGGACCTGTCACTCCATCTCGGGTGCAGAACTCATCCTGGACACAGCCCCGGACCGGCAAGGATACAGTCACATTAGCTGCAGGAGGAAAGCACAGACAGGTCAGTGGCTGGGTGGCTGGAGGTTGGCACAGTTGTAATGGACCATGGGAACGTTTGCAGCAGCAAGGCAAGATCAGAGGACCCAAAACAGGACGGAAAGGCTCTACAGCAGCTGATGAAACTTCAGATTTGGCCCCACCCTGCTAAACGAGGTCCTGCTCTGCTTGGCACACAGTGGGCTACATTTTCATAGGTGCACCCCAAATTACAAGCCTAACTTGAAACAAAGGTTCAGACTACAATTCACACCTTTCCTAGGACCAAAGGGTAGAAACAGCTTCTCCTGTGTCCCTCTCACCATTTTCCCCCACCCAACCCTCAACCCATCTCTATCACTCCAGCTCCCATGGACCAGCACTCTCTGAGGAGGTTGAAGAACTTCCGCCCACACACCCTCCCAATCGGAAGTGGGAGCCCGGAAGCTCACTGCGCCTGCCTACTACCCTGGACAGGGAAGCAGCCCTGAGTTTTAAGGGCTCAGAACCAGATTTCCCACACTGCATGAGCAGGCTAACTACATTTCACATAGTTTATGGTCTTGTTCTGCATTTGCCATCCCCATCTCTGAAAATGCACCCCTAAAATTTTTTTTAACCTAAATTTTTTTTTTTAGATTAAAAGCATCCCTATCACCAAGCTCTATGGTTATGGGACTGCATTTCTCACGATTCTCCAATCACAGTCCCTAGAATGCGCTAGTGGTGGGGGACCCCAAGACCCAATACCACCATCCAGAGTGTCTCTGAAAGGCCAAAGCTCCTACAGATCCAGAGCGCAGGGGCTCGCTCACCTGCGGTCAGGGTGACATTGCCATCGAAGCAGCCCTTGTACACGTGGTCGCTGGTGTTGTAGCAGCTCACAACGGGAGGCGCTGTACCCTGACACTTCTCGTGGCTCAGCCCCACGCAGCTGTAGCACTCGGCGCCGTTAGCGTGGGACGCGCTCTCGTTGCCTGCAGGGGGACCTCGAGTCAGGAAAGGGTCTCGAACCGCGGAACTGCGGCTTGGCCGCCCGCGGTGGGCGTAGCCATCGCCGCCTTGTCCCCGCCCCTAAGACTTGGCCCCGCCCCAGCGTCCGCCTCCCGACCCTTGGAGAAGAAGCCCGGGCCACAGACCTGCGGGGTTAAGCCCTCGCGAGGTGAGGTTGAGCTTGGCGTTGCAGCGGTCCTGGGCACACTGCTGCAGCTGGAGGAAGGCCAGGAGCCCGTGGAGGTCCAGCCCGCGGTCGTTCTTGCCGGGGAGTCCCGAGCCGCAGCCGCGCACAGCTATGGAGAATTGCCCGTGGACTGCGGAGAGAGGGGTCGGGGAGGTGGGCGGGGCCGTTGAGGGGCGGGGCCTCGACTGCGGCCTCCGGGAATGGATTGGCTGGGGGCGATCGGCAGGGGGCTCAGAAGGTGCAACTACAGGAGAGAGGCGACCCGAGGAGGGAGGGGCGAGGTCGGGAAGACCAGAGCCCAAGGGGACAGACTGACACCAAGCAGATCGGAAGGGGAGGCCAGCGGTGGGGCGAGGACCACTCGCTGCCTAAGAGGGGCGGAGCTGCAGAAAGCAACGGAAGGACTAGAGAGACTGAGAAAAAGGCGCAGGACTGGGGCTTGCGGGACGGGTGGGCTGGGAGAAGGGGTTCTAGGCCGACTCGAGGGCAGGATTGCACCCGAGGTGGGTTTCCACGGAGGGGATGTCAGACGGGCGGAGCGTCAGCCAGGGCACCCGAGACCCTCCTAGAAGATTCTCTAGGACCTCAAGACCCATAGGACAGCGGAGTTGGAAGCCAGCGGGGAGGAGACAGGCAGGACGCAAATTGAGGAGGTAGCTTCGTCCCAGACCCTCCCAACTCTCAGCTCCCACCTCGGCAATCCCTAGGAGGAAGGCGAGCCTGGGCTGGAGGGTCAAGCTCAGGCTGAGTTAGAGGGGTGTGGCTGGAGCCGGAGGGACAGTAAGGGGTTGACGGAGCCAGAGAGGGTGTCAGGGACCACGGGGTGACACTCACTGGTCTCCACCGCCCCCACGGCCTCTGTGCAGACGTCCACGCCCGGCGCGCACTTCACCGTCTTCATCCTCCGCGGAGAGCACCCGTCGTCCGCCCTTTGCACGCAGCTGTAGCACTCCAGGGCCTGCGCTCCTGCGGGGGCGGGGGCGGCCGAGCGGCGCTGAGCGGTCTTTGCTGGGAAGGAGCCCTGCCCGCGCCTTCTGTCCCCGGGAGGAGACACCCCTACTGCTTTCCCGGGCAGCAGCCGAGGAAACCTTTCCACAAATCTGGGCCAGGGGACAACTGGACCCTTATCCCGCGCACGGCCAGTGGTGACGGTGGAGGTGGCTTCCCGCAGGCCGGAGAGAAAGGCTCCCTTGCCAGGATGCCCTTCGTGCCAACGTGGGAGCGATAGGTTCCCACAAGTCTCTGCTCAGGGCTGGAGAAATTTTCCCCCAGCCAACTGTACTGAGGATCCCTCCCACTGTCCCTCTGAGCAGACCGGGAATCCTTCGCACAGCACCCCTCTGTTCAAGCTGGGGACACCCTGCCCACGGGCCCCCTTCTCCGGGAAGGGAGACTCCACACTCGACCGGTACCCAGGGTGGATAACTTTCTCAAAGGCCTGTTGCTGGTGGTGAGCCCCCTCCTGTAAAAGCGGGGGTCCTTCCCCCTAGGAACCCCTACTCTACCCTCCAAAAAATAACTTCTGGTGGCAGACCTACCTTCACGAAGCAGCAGCAGCAACGATAGGAGCCAGGCTGTGGTCCAGATCGCAGCCCGGGCACCTGTTTTTCTGGCGGAGTCCATGGCTCCGTCCTGCTCCCTCGGCGTCCCCCCTGGGTGTGCCGCTTCCCAACCAGGGCCCTCTTACCTGAGCCCAGGATGAGTAACTTACCCCGAGGCAACCCTGGCCTTGCCCAACCGGGCCAGGTCAGCGTCTGCTGTGGGGTGGGCGGGGGCCCGCCCTTAGGTGCCTCACCCACAGGGAGAGCGGCTCCAGCCTTCAGCAGCTGCCTGGGAAGGAAAGGGCGGAAGTCAAGCTTCCCTGACAGTCGCTTAGAGAAAGTCTTCGATTGGGGACAGAGAGAAATGGCACTCCACGAGGGGCAGCAGCTATTCAGCATCAGCATTCAGTATCCAAAGAGCAAGGAAAAGGTCTTGCTTTGGTCTGGAAGATGCGGGAGGGTGCAGAGGTAGCTACACGTGTGCCTGCGCATGTCCAGAATCACGGAGCTGCACGTTTATGCGCTTCATCCATTATGGTATTCAGTAAAAACGGAGAAAGCTAGGCATGGTGGTGCACGCCTGTAGCCTCAGCAGCTACTTTGCAGGCTGAGGTAAGAGGATCACAAGTTTGAGGCCAGCCTGGGCAATTTATCAAGACGCTGTCTCAAATAAAATAAAAAGAAGCACCGAGGAGGTAGTTTAGTAGGAGATGCTTGCCCAGGCCATGCAAGGCCTCACCATCAATCCTCAGTACCACAAAAAAATAAATAAATAAAGGGAAAACAGTTACTATGGCCTTGTGTAAAACAAGGAAAATAAGTCCAGAAGGAAAAAGAGATGAGGAGACCGGTAAGAGAGCCAGCTTCCTAGGCAAAAAAAAAAAAAAAAAAAAAAAGCAGCTCATGGAGTCTGGAGTTGGCTTGACCCTCACACAAGGGCCATGAGATTCTCATGCCCAGAGATAACTTCACAAGATGCCGACATAGGCCAAGGTCACGATACTGTGAAAGATCAAGACAAGAATTGCTGGAGATTTAGCTCAAATGGTACCAGGCTTACCTCATAAGCACTAAGGGCCTGAGTTCAATCCACAGTTCTGCAGAAAAAAAAAAAAACACAAAAAAAACCAAACATATCTGAATGGAGACAAGATCATTTTACAAACCACAAAGTGACTAAATCTCCCATATTTTGGCTAATCTAAGTGACTATGTTTTATTATACTAGTATAAATTATGACTTTAATCTTACTGTTTCTCTTGCCTCATAAAAAGGATTTGTAAAAATATCAATCATAGCATAACCCCTAGTTTGTGACAGTATCCAATTAGAGCAAAGCCCAAATGCCTCGACTTGCTTCCAAAAGTCACCACACTTAGGTCCCAAATCCTAAAATAAATCCTTTTTGATTCCCTTTTCCTGGAACACCTCATGGGTCCGCCATGCTGTGTGTTCTGTCTCACTGCAGGGACAATATAGCCAACTTATTCCCCCACGAATGTGCTTCTGGTGGAGAATTTGGTGAGGCCAGAGATAATATTACTTAGCCTAACATAGTAGCAAAAGGATCCAAAATGTTTGAAGAAGAAGACCGGCAGGAATAACTGAGGGATCAAAAGAGAGAGAAAGCCAGGGAGGCTAACAGAAGTTTGTAATTCTAGCACTCTGGGGAACTGAGTCAGGAGGGTTGCAAGTTCAAGACCACACTTGGCAACTTGGTGACTTAGCAAGAGCTGGTCTCAACGTTAAAAATGGAAAGGGCTGGGGCAACCCATTTCCCAACCCCTCTTCTGTCTCTTAGACAGACGCTATCTTTTTCGGAATAAATTTTTCCTATTTCTTTTTTTTTAGTTTTCTGAGACAGGGTCTTGCCTTATAGTTCAAGCTGATCCTGAACTCAGCCTTGAACTCAACAATCCTCCTGCCTCTGCCTCTTGAGTGCTGGTTCTACAGGTGTAAGCTACCACACCCGGCATTGTTGTATGTGGTTACTGGGGACTGAACCTGGACCCTTGTGCTTGCAAGGCAGGCAACAGAACCACTGAGCTAAATCCCTCGCCCAAATTCTTCTTTTAGCCTCAAAAAATAAAATAAAATAAAATAAAATAAAAAGGGCTAAGAATGTAGCTCAATGTGAAGAGCCCAAGTTTAATCCTGAGTTCAATCGCTAGCATTATACTACCAAAAAAAAGCCACAGATTTAGCTCAGTGGTACTGCACCTACTTTGCAAGCACAAGGGCCCGATTTCACTCCCCAGTATTGCAAAAAAAAAAAAAAGGAGGAAAGAAGAGGTTTCCAAGAGCACTTTGGAAAGCTGGAAACCAAATCATGAAAGTAATAATGATAACAATAAAAGTAATCATAACAATGACCAAGTATCAAATAATTACTGTGTACCAGAAATCATTCTAAATACCAGCAAGCATTGTCCCCTCCAACCCTCACCCTTAAGGTAAGCTTGTAACAACCATCATTTATTGAGCACCTACTCTCTGACCAGTAGAACAGCTCTGCAAATGGAAGACTTTGCCCCATTTCACAGATGAGGAAACTGAGGTTGGGAGAGGCTTAGAATCCCACCTCTCCCCCGCTCAATAGACTGGGAATCTGGTCTTAAACCCAGGATATTTTTCAATGCCCCTTGGTTTTGGACTCAGCCAGACTTGAATGTGAGTCCCGATGCTGCCACCCATTTCCTGTGTGACTCTGGGTAGAGGGCTCCAGCTCTTGATGTTCAGAGTCCTCCTTTACAGACAGAAACAGTGACCAAAGCATTCTCATTCAGCCTTCTTCACGTTTTGCAACAACCCTAAGAGAGATTTTTAAGAATAGTCCATTTATGAGTGGGGAAATCGAGACAGAGAAAGATAGAACAACTTGCCCAGGATCATGTGGCTAGGAAGGGATGGAGGCAGTGTTCAAACCCAGGCAGTCTGGCTTGAGAACCACAGACAGGTGTGCGACACACTGGTTACAAGCTCACCTGGGATCCGTGCGCCGCAGTGTCCACATCTGTGAAATGGAGAACCTCACAGTATCTACCCCATTAGAATACTATGTGGATTAAGGTCAAATACATGTAACGGCTGCAAATAGGACTGGTTCTAGGTGTTGTTAGTACTGCTAACGGCAAGCTGAGTTGGTTATTATTATCAGTTATTATTAGCCCCCACATCCTGAGCCCCAGCTCTGAGCCAGACAAGGTGCTGCAGGCATCTGCTTCTCAAGTTCCCAGTGTGGGGGCGGAGAGAAGCACCCACTGCACACAAGGGGAAACTGAGGCCCAGAGGATGGTGTTTGATCAGTTTCACACAGCAAAGGAAGCAACCTCGTCAGTTCCACCTGGCTGGCTGTCTGATGAGAGGGAAAGCGGTGGCCAGGTTCAGGAAGATATCTGGTCCCCAGGCTCTGTCCGGCATCCTCCTTCCCGACAATGACACGCACCTCCGTCACATAGGTGAGGTCACTGACATCTTCCTGTGGCTCAGAAAGTGAATGGCTTCCTCAGAGGTTGTTTCAACCCTGGCCCCTGCTCCCCAGCCTGGGAAGCCCTGCCCCACTTCTGCTTGGCTGTGTGGCCCTGCCCACGTGTCTCCACTTCTCTGAGGCTCCTTTGCCTACTGAAGAAAGGGCTATTTTTCATGGTGGCGTAAGGCAGCGGAACAGGACAGTAAACAAAGTGGAAAGAATTGGCAGTGGGAAAGTCTGGAATTGGACAGGTTGAAATTTTAATCCTGATTCTAATTCAGTCTCCCCTCTCTGATGTTCAGCTGCCTCCTTTGATAGGTAAGTCTGAAAATGCCTATATCCTGAGGGACAGACGGAGGCCCCAGGCGCGGCGGAGGGATAATACTATTACTGTTACAGTATTGTGTGCTTGGGTGCAGGAGGCCCTGCCTGTCCCAGGGCCCCAGAAGCGTGGGAGAGTTTCAGGGAGGGACCGCAACTGGCCTGACCTGAAGAACTAGTGTCTTGGGAGGGAGCAGGCCCAGGGAGGGGAGCCTCCTCGTGCTCAGGCCTGCCCAGATTCTGGGTCGCTGACCCACACCTGGCCCAGCACCAGAGACCGGTGGTTTGGACTGTCTGGCTTCCATGTAGGGCTGTTACCTGCCTGACTCCTTCCAGCTCCTCTCCACAGACTGCCCTACCAGAAGATTCTAGAATTTGGTTCCCAGATAGATCGACAGGGAGGCGGCTCCCAGTGCTGAAGGTCAAGCCGGGGTCTCAGACAAGCCTGGGGTCACATCCAGGCTGGGGCAGGCCAGGCTCTGACCTGAGAGCCACCACGTGGGGCACGTTATCTGGGACACATCGGGGAGAGGCAGGGGGAAACAGCTGCCTAATTTCGGGGTCCGTTGTAAAATAAAAATATGACAACTTAGTTCAGAAGATAAGAATGACTAAAGATACTAAACTATGACCAGTTTTCCTTTCTTTCACATCAATGTCTCTCTCAGCTTTTCATGGTGTTTAACATTTCCTTGGGTACAGGAATAATACTATTACTGTTACAGTATTGTGTGCTTAGGAAGGAGGAAGTTATCTGCTTATTCAGTTGGTGGCATCCTCTTCCCACCACTACACGCTGCTGTACTGTACCTCAAATGTCACTAGGCACAAAGCCCAGCCTAATTTCCTCATGCCCAGGCCCCTCTAGGGTGGAGGGTGACAGTGGTAACTGGACAGGGACAGAAAGGGGGAGGGAGGCATAACCTGCACCAGGAAGGAAGGAGGCAGAAGGGTAGGGTCGCTCATGACCTGTGACTCCACTGACAAATTCAATGAAAAAGCTAAAGCTCTCCAAGCTTTGTGGCTGGCTTTCTGGCTGTGGTGGCACATGCACTCTGGGGCTAAGTTTGAGCCCAGCTTGGACAATGCGGCAACTTGGTGAGACCCTATCTCAAAACATTTTTAGAGGACTGGGAATGTAGCTTAGTGTGGGGGCCCTGGGTTCAGTTCCCAGGACCACAACCAAGGACAGAGCTCTCCTGAGCACCGGGAGCCGCTGATTCTCCTCATCACGGGCCTGTTACATTGGCCCATTTGTAAGAGGGGCTGGGGATGAAATGGTTCAAGATCCAGAACTCACACCTGGGTGACAGCCTGGCTAGTACAGAACAAGAACAGTATGGAGTCCCCGCCAAAGGCTGTCCTTCTCCTTTCCTTAATTCCCCACGTCTTGCCACAACCCCTTTATGTCACCGTTCTGTCATACACGAACCCACCAGTTAGAAAGTTACCTGGCGCCTCCCACCCCTGACCACTAGTCCCCGCGACTGCTCCTCTACCTTTAGCGCAGGGCAGCGGGTACATCTCTCCCACACAGCCTTGTCCCACACAGCCCTGCTCTGGGACACACGAGTCTCAGCCCATTTTGTTTTCTACCGCTGGGGTCTCAGAGGAGCTGGTGATCGCATGTCTGCACTTCCGCAAGGAGGAGCACTAGGTCTGGATCCTGGAGGGAACTGTTGCGGGGAAGGAAAGAGCTGTCCCCAGAGAGACAGCCTGGAGTGCTCAGGTGACTGTGGTGGCCGGAAGAACCACACCTGACCCAAGGAAAGTCTCCCAGGAGGAAATGGGCTAGATAAGACTTCCAAGACCTAAGTCGCACTACCTGAGCCCTCTGTCCTCAGTCGTGATGAAGACTCCCCACTGCCACCCCTGGAACTCCCAGGACAGAAGGAGGGGCAGACACACCAGGAGGGCCCAGCACAGAGGGAGGAGAGGCAGGCTCAGAGCAGCCATCAGCCAGGGCATCAGGCCAGCCTGGGAGACACTCAGGGCAGGGTCATTCCCCGGAGGGAGCGCCTGACTCACCCAGGACAGTCAGAGGGCTTCCTGGAGAAGGAAACACGACCACATGCACACATATGCACACGCACACACAATCAGCGGGATTCCTGGAGAAGGAAACACTAACACACACACACTCATGCACATACACACACATGCGCACACACAAAATCAGAGGGCTTCCTGGAGGAAACACGACCACATGCACACACACGCATGCACACGCATGCACACGCGCGCACACACACACAGGGCTTCCTGGAGAAGGAAATACTAATACATGTGTGTGTGCGCGCACACACACACACACATACACACACAGTCCTGTTTTCCATCTTGTTTAATTCGGTATGACAGGAGCACGAATAAATAGTCCCTCCAACCCTGAAACTTTCCTCCTGCCCCAGGCAGTGCTTCTGGAGATCCGGCAGGGCATGGGGCAGGGGTGCTGCACCCTGGAACCCGGGGCTCAGACCAGCTGAGCCACAGCGGCCCAGCACCTTCCCAAAAGGGCTTATCCGGAAGTGGGCGGGGCCTACAAAGGCCGCTGCAACGTGCGTGGGCAGAGCCTCGCTGGATGTCCCCCCCCAAGTGGCGGAGCCACTCAAGGGGCGTGGTTCTCATCCGCGGCTGTCACAATGACGTCCATCCAAATGCGCATGGCTTCTGGGCTCGGGGCCACCATGTAGAACAGGCGTTCATAGGTTTTGACACAGAATGTCAGCCGGGGGTTGGGGCTCTGAAATAAATGAAGAAGAGGGTGGTTAAGGGGACACACCAGCCACAGCTTGGGTTCTAATCCCAGTGTTGCTATTTGCAGTGGACAACTTATTAATACTCTGAATTTTAGTTTCCCAGTCTACATAAACGGTGCTACCTCTCTCAATCGGTTAAAAAGATTACTTGAATTAACACAAGAAAGCTCCATAAAAGAGTTCAATTATTACACTGGGAACTAAAGGAATTTAACAAGAGGACCAATGTCCCCTTCTCTTGGCCTTATTTTCTTTAAAATATAGTCATTCTTATTCTATATTACAAATACAGGGCAGGAGATTTAGCTCAGTGGTTCCAGCGTCGGCCTGGCAAGCGCAAGGACCCGAGTTCAATCCCCGGTAACACATATCACAAGGCCAGATGTGGTGGCTCCTGCCTGTAAGCCCAGCACTCCGGAGGCAGAGGCAGGAGAATTGCTGTGAGCTCAAAGGCTCCATAGTGAGCTCAGGGCCAGCCTGAGCTACAAAAGTGAGACCCTGTCTCAAACAAAACAAACCAAAATTACAAGCATTTAAATTCCACCGCAAAGACTATAATTACACAACAGGAAAGGAAGGAGGAGGCGGAGGTAGAGAGTTTAGTGGAGCTCAAAGGGGGAAATGATATGACCAAAGTAAGTATTAACATTAAGGAAATACCATATTGAAACCTATTATTTTATAAAACTAATAGACACTAATAAAAATATATTTTTAAAAATTCCATCCCAAATCTAGATTCCCCTGGTATGTAACTGGAGAAAGTGTCTAGAAACCCTTAATTGAGTATCTCCTTGCCAAACTCACAATATCTTACATCTCTCTAGTTTTAACCCTGAGAGAATGGGCTGCAGATGAGAAAACTGGAGAAAAGCGACTTTCCTGATGTCCCCTGACTGGGATTCCAACTTCAGCTTTGAAAGGCCCTGCTTGGTCCCTGCCTACGGTGCATTCTCAACACTGGATCTGGTGCCAACATTTAAATTTCTGGCATAGCATTTGTATAAAGAAAAAGTAAAGTTGACACCGTGGAGCTTGTTGTTATTTGACAATTATGGGCAAAAGCTGAGTAATGACAGTTTCATTTGAATGTTCCGGCTTATCCCCAGGTTGCCATTAGAGTTTAACAGAGTCTTGCTTCTCCCCTCTCCCTCAGCCTATGCTTGCTAAGCACACAGGGTGTCACTGCACTACACCTTGGGCAGAGTTTGTCAGTTTTTTGTTTTTTTTTTTTTTTTGAGACAGAGTCTTGCTTTGAAGTTCAGGCTGGCCCTGAGCTCAGCCTCCAACTCACATCACAGCAGTCCTCCTGCCTCTGCCTCTCGAGTGCTGGGATTACAGGCGTGAGCCACCACGCCCCAGCAATGTGGTATGTGGTAATGGTTGCTGCTGGGCATGAGTCTCCACGCCCAGTATTGTATGTGGCTACCCAGGTCCTTGCGTTTGCAGGACAGGCACCAGAGCCACTGAGCTAAATCCCCGGCCCCAGAGTTTGTCAAAGTTTTGACTGAAATGTTTTCATCCAAGACACTGAATAGTGACTGAGCCCAATTTGAGCTCTTCACTTGGTCGCACAGCACCAGGAGCCATTGGTCTTGTGGTGAGCGGCAAGGGCCCACACCACTGGGTGTGGGTGGCTCCCCCACACAAGGCCAGGCCCGATGCTGATGCCAGATACCGGTACTCCCTTGGGAGGGCAGGGGCACGGGAGGGGCATCACCTTGAAGGCGCTTCGCAGATGGTCATAGTAGACTTCTTCAATGGCCTGGAAGTAGATGACACCTTTGAGCTTGGTCTGCTCCTTGTCTGGAGGAGGGAGGAGAGGGAGAAACAGTGAGAGGTGTCTGTCTGTCTGTGTGTCTCTCTGATGCCCAGGTTACTGGGCTCTAGAGAAAGATGGCATCACAGTCTGAAGGTCCCCGACGTACGATGACTGGGACGTGGGTGGAGGATGAGGCTGCACAAACCAGGCAGGGGGCTGGAGTCCTGGAGTCCCGGGGCCTTGAGGAGGGACAGGGACCCAGGAGGCTCCAGACCACCGACTCCCCTACCGAGGAGGGGTCCTGGGGTGGGGGTGGGGACTCGCACTCCTGGGCAGCCCAGGAAGATGGAGTCTGGGACACAGATCTGTACTACACTGACAGAGGCGGCTGCGGGTCTGGGTTCAGGAAACTTAAGGGAAAAAGGACAGAGGATTTGGACTCCTGGGCCTGGAGAAGAGGGGCTGGCCCAGACTCCTGGATCCTGCGGAGGGTAAAAGCAGGTACCAGGACTCCTTCGTGCCTCAGGTTCAGGAAGTGGGGTTCAAGTAACCCAACGCCCAGGGGACCAGCCGGGGGTTACCTGCATAGTAGGCCAAGCGGCGGGCCTGGCGGTCAAAGCAGAACCATCGCTTCTTCCAGGTCTTGATGCGGCCACCCATCTTCACCAGGGGTCCTCGACAGCAGCCCCCCGACACCCGCACGTGCGGGCAGCTTTCGGGGCTGTGGCCCCAGCGCTCCAGATGCTGCCGGAGATCCAGGACTGGAGGGCCCAGGGGGCGGGGCGGGGGCGGGGGCGGGGCCTGCGGGAGCAGAGGAGGGGCCAGCGCGGGAGGTGAGCGGCAGCCTGGAGCCCCTCCCTTCTCCAGGGAAGGTCTGCCACAGGCTGCCGGGACAGAAAGGGAGGACGGTGACAACTGCTCTCCGGGCTTCGTGAGCACCAGTTCCCGTGGGCCCGTGTCTCTGAGCCCCATTTCACAGGTGAGTCAACTGAGGAAGAGACAAGTCCACTGAGGTCACAGACTGCTTATAGGTGGTGGCGGCGGTGCGCACACCCAGCTATTCCGGACTCCAGAGCTCATCCTGAAACCGCAGGTGTGTGTCAGAGAAAGGGCCATGGATGGAGTCAGGGTCCACAGAGTGGGCCCCCCCAGTGTTACTCTGTGATACTGTGACCACAGAAAGGGATCAACACATGAACACACAGCTTGCACTAATATTGTTTTCCCTGCGATCAAATTAGAAAGTATTACCTTGTGCTCAGCACGTTCTAGGTAGAAGCTCTCTGGCCCCTGGGGAGTCAGGACTTCGCGTCAATCCCCATTTTACCGAGACTCAGAAAGGGTAAGTCACTACATGGAAGTCACACAGCCAAAGATGACCCAGCCAGCACTCATCAGGCAGAGGCCTGCTGAGGCTTGAGGCGGTCATAAAGGAAGAGCAGACTAACCGATGGAAGTGTCCACGGTTATGAGAACCATCACTTCCATTCTTTCTGAACACGCATGGATGACGTGATTCCTGAGGTCAAACTGAGGCATAGGCTAGCGCACCTCAACTTAATTCTTGCAAGCAAAACCCCTGTGAGTTTGCATGGGGTGAGGGGTATACGGAAGATTGAACCTCCGTATGCACTAATCTACATCCCCAGCCTTTTTATTATTTTTTTTAGGGTTTTTTTTGTTTTATTTTGTTTTGTTTGACAGAGTCTCGTCTTGTACTTTGTGCTGGTCTTGAACTCAGCAATCCTCCTGCCTCTGCCTCACGACAGCGCCTGGCCGGCATTGTTGTATGTGGTTATCAGGGATCAAACCTGGCGACCTTGCACTTGCAAAGCAGGTGCCAGAACCACTGAGCTAAATCCCTTATCCCCCTTTATATTATTTTAATTTTGAGATAAAGTCTTACTAAGTTACTAAGGCTAGGCTCAAATTTGAGATCCTCCAGCCTCAGCCTCCCAGAGTGCTGGGATTACAGAGGGGCACCACTGTGCTGAGCTCCCTAATTTTTTTTTTTTTTTTTTAATGAAGAGTGAGTCAGTCCTTCCGGAGTAGGGGTGGGGAGAGTGTGCGTGTGAGACAAGCTGACCAACCCGGGGGAAGGGACAGAGATGCTGGAGATCCATCAGCCTCACTTTGAGTACAGCGGACTTAGAGCCCTAAAGACAGAGTAAGAAGAGTTGGAAAATAGGTGAAATACAGTAGTGGAAGACAAAGGAGGGGAAAGAGGCAGTGGGGAAGGCCCTGGGGCCCAGGAAGGGAAGGCTGTGTTCACAACCACCCAGGCAGGAGCACTTTGCCTCATTCATGCAGTAACCCCAGCGCCAGCACCAAGCGTGGAAGCCTCCACTGGGTCTCAGGGACCAGCCAAAGGGCCACCCTTGTCCTTATCTGATGGATGACCAAAGGGAAGCGTCCAGATGAGCAGGGGCTCACTAAGGTCACCTCGTGAGGACTTGGCAAAGCTGAGCCCCAGTCTGGGAGCCCAGAAGATGGGCTTGTGACTCTCAGCTTCCCGCCCCCTGGCTATGCCACCTCCACGGAGCCTCTGTCCGGCACACTGAAACACAGAGTACCAGCAGTAGAAGGAAGTCAGCTCCCCGCCTAGCCACTCCACCCCCAGCCATGCATCCCGGAGGGCGCCTGGGGCGAGGCCACAGTGCACAGAGGGGACTGTTTAATAAATCATGATGCCACAAAGCAGGGGAAACCACTTCATTTTTAATGAGGACCAGCTCACACCTGGCAACCCGGAGGCTCCGCTGCCCTTCCTGTTTTATCTGCTCCTGGCTCTGACAGCAGCTGTTATGCTGCTTATTTTAACTTATGAAGGCTGTTTTTGTCCATCAGCCCCATGAACACCAGCTTCCTGAAAAGCCAGGCTTTTTATTTGGACTGAGGCTGTAAACACCCCCCACCCTGTGCACCCCCACACCCCCACACCCCAGGCCTATAACACAGTAGGATGTTCGATGTAAACTGGCTGAAGTAGGTAAGAGATAGGCAAATGGTAAAGAAAACAAAAGGAGATTAGGAATGATGTGCTTGTTAATGGGATAAATACATTCACAAACTATGGTTTGATCAATTGTAAGCATATGGGAGAGTGTAAAAAAATTTCAAAGACCTCTTAATAATAACAAATGCCTGAGGAGGGGTACAATCAGGAAGGGGATTGAGGGGCTTTATTTCTCAGTAGTGTACTGTTCTTTTAATAAAATATATCTATGTTATTAACAGAGGTAAAAAGTTTTTTTAAAAAAATTTTTTTAAGACAATGTCTCCCTGTGTAGTCCAGGCTGGCCTTGGACTCACTAGGTAACTCAGCCTTCCCTTGAATTTAAAGCAATCCTCCTGCCTCAGCTTCCCCAGTTTTGGGACTATATGTGCACCACCAGGCCCAGCTCCTGAAATTTTAATAAGGAACAAGATATTTTAAAAATCTACAGGACAAATGGCTCAATTTTTCCCAAATGATTGACATATTTTTAAAAGATAAGGGGAAAAGGACCCTTGATGATTAAGAGATTCCAAGCAGGGTATGGTGGTACACAGGAGGCTGAGGCAGGAGGACTTCAAATTTGAGCCCCGCCTTGGTAAAAAGCCAGAGAGAGAGAGATTCCAGAGACCTTTAACCAAAGGCATAATGTGTGCTTTGTTTGCACCTAGACTCAAATAAACCAACCATAAAAAGACATTTTAGAGACTATTAGGGAAATAGAAATATAGCCCTATGTGTTACCATGCTACAGAATTATTAAAATCTCCTAAAATGTCAGTGGAACGTTTGTTATGTTAAAATTTTAAGAAGAAACCTTGTCCGTTAGAGAACCATGGTGGGTCAAAGCACCCACTATCTGGAATCTGGCTTTTAAAATGCTCAGAACAGCATGGGATGTAGGCGGAGGACCAGTAAAGCGACACAGTAAGTAAAACAAGACTCATTATGGACACTGTGAGGACAGCATGCTAGCACAGGGCATCTATAGACTGATTTGCTCTCCCTCTGCCTCTACCTGAATATTCTGTGCAGTACTGGGACCGAACCCCAGGAGTCTCTACTATTGAACTTTATCCCAAGCACTTTTTTTCATTTGGAGACTGGGTCTTGCTAGCTTGCCCCTTTGAGCCTGAAGTTTGCAACTGTCTTGCCTCAGCCTCATGAGTATATAATAAAAATATTTCTTGAACTTGTTCTCATTCCGTAGTATCTGTTAACACTGTCCCCAACATACAGAAGGGAAACTGAGGCACTGAGAAGTAGGGTCTGGAGTTTAGTGCAGAGGCAGAGCCATGCTTGGTGTACCTCGATTTAGGGATTTAATTTTTTCCATGATCTCAGTTGAAACCAGAACTGTGGGACAAATTCTGTGAGCAGAATAATGCCAAGAATTAAGTTCATGGGGCTGGGAATTTAGCTCAGTGGTTCCGGCGCCTGTCTTGCAAGCACAAGGACCCGGGTTCAATCCCCCGTAACCACATAACAATACTGGGTGTGGAGACTCAAAACCAGCAGCAACCAGTACCACATACCACAGTGCCGGGCGTGGTGGCTCACGCCTGTCATCCCAGCACTCGGGAGGCAGAGGCAGGAGGATTGCTGTGATGTGAATTTGAGGCTGAGCTCAGGGCCAGCCTGAACTACAAAGCGAGACCCTGTTTCAAAAGAAAAGAATTAAGTTCATGAACCGAGGATCACAGTACGGGTGTGGAAGGCCCTGGTTTCAATCCTGAGCACCAAGGAAAAAATGAAAATTCAGAACAATGATGTACAGAAAATTTCCCAAGGCCAGATATGCTGTGCCCTGGATGCCTGGACTGAAATGGGAACACAAATTGCACCTTTCATCCCTCTTCCTTTCCCAGGCCCTGGATGCTTTCTTCTTGTAGTGAAGGAGAGGAAAGAGGGACATAAAGAAAAGGGAAAGTATATGGGGAGAGGGGAGAGGAGAAGTGGGAACTGACCGTGACGGCAGGAGCAGCCGGGCCTGAGGAGCCTTCCGTGGTCCTTTTCCGTCCCTCCTGTGGATTTAGGGGGAAAGAATTAATGAGGCTGCCAACTCCCAAGACGGGGAAGAGGTGAAGCCTGGGGTGTCTGGTTTTCAAAAGTGGGGGCTGCCGGGATCTCCCCTCCCGTGGGTGGAAGCGCTGAGGCCTCACCCTGGCCTGGCGCAGCCGCTCTCTCTCCGCCACAGCCTGCTGCAGGAGCTGCTCCATGTGGGCAATGTCCCGGTGCAGGACCTGGCAGCTGGGGGGAGGGGACAAAGGTGGGGCGTGTTACGTGGCTGGGCCTCCTCCTCCCATCTCCCTTCTCTCTGACATCTCACCCATTGCTAGGGCCACAGTTCAGAAGCTGATAGAGGGGGTGTCTTCCGGGGACCCCCACTGCCGATGCCAGAGCTGAGGCCTCCAGGGCTCCTGGGGAGAAGGGACAAGATAAGGAGGCAGGGACACTCCCGTGACCAAGCCTTTCCGCTTCTCCCCGGGGCTTCGATTTAGGGACTTAATTTTTTCCACGATTTTGGTTGAAACCAGAATTGTGGGACGGGTTGAGATGAGGGCAGAGGGGTAGGTGGGAATGGGAGGCGTCCTCACCAGTACAATGGAGAGACACAGGCCGTGCCAATCCCCTCTGGCTTGCCCTCTCTCCCCGTTTCCGGGACAGGCTTCCGGTCCTCTGGAGCCCAATGGAGCCCTGAAAACACATGGGGCACAGAGATCACCCCACTCAGGGGATGATCTTGCCCACTGGGAAGTAGAGGCTGCCAAGTACAACCACCACCCCACTGGCTCAGGGCCAAAACCCTGTCGTCCACATGATCTGAGGGAAAGAAGCCAGCGGCAAGGACTACACGGTCCACCACGCCCTTCGTGCTAACGTCCAGAGCAGGCAGAGTGCATGAATAGAGAGACAGGAAGTAGAATAATGGCTGCCAGCGGCTGAGGTGGGGAAACTGAGGGGGACGTATAAGGGGTACAGAAGTACTTTGGGGACAAGAAAAATGCTCTAAAATTGATTGCAATGATGGTTTCCACGATTCTGAACATATATAGTCGCTGGAGGGAGGGGTGCAGCTCATGGCAGAGAGCTCCTGAAACATGATGAGACCCTGGGTTCCATTCCCCAGCACCAGACAGACAGACAGACAGACAGAGGGGTAGACAGACAGATGACAGATAGATGGCACTTTAAGTGGATGGATTGTACTATACATTAAATATATCTCAATAAAACTCTTTTCTACATAAATTCTTTTGGG
Source organism: Petromus typicus (assembly GCA_004026965.1). Taxonomy (NCBI): domain Eukaryota; kingdom Metazoa; phylum Chordata; class Mammalia; order Rodentia; family Petromuridae; genus Petromus; species Petromus typicus. Next base: position 44,470 of record PVIR01006656.1, on the reverse strand, counting down.
AAGTTCTGGGGATATTTTGCTGGAGGAGGTCATCTGGGCTTTTGTATTTTCTTCCATTTATTTTTATATTTTATTTTATCCCAACTTCCTCGCAAGCCCCCTCGGCTCCCTATGTTCAAGAGCTTTGTTTCCGGTTTTTCCTCCTAGGTTCACTTTTTCTTATCTCTTCCTTTCCCCCTCCCTCCTCCATTTCCCCTCCCAGCTGAACCCTTTCTTCCCATTTCCCAACATCCATTATACATTTTAGTCCTTATTTCCATTTCAGTTTCTCATCCCAGAGAAACAAGTTGGTACAGTTGGGCTTTTCTTCCCCTCCTTCCTCCTCTTCCTTCTTCCTCCCTCACTTCCTTCCTTCCTTTCTTACAGTGTGAGGATTGAGCCCAGGACCTCACACACCCTGGTCAAATGCTCTCCCCTGCACCGTGCCCCCAGACAAGTACTTTTTTAAAAAACTGCAATGACAGATGCCTCCTGGGATGTTGATACACTTGCCTGGAACCCCAGGCATCTGTCAACTTGAGAGTACTTTCTTAAAGACACAAAGTTTAAAGATACAAAATATAAGCCAAGCCTGGTAGCTTATGTCTATAGTCCCAGCTACTCAAGAGGCTGAGGCAGGAGGATCACAAGATTACTTGGTACAGCAAAAATCAAACAAATAAATAAATGAAATATAAAAATAAGAAAAGGAAAGTCATAAATTAAAAATAAAGAATGTTTTCCCCCTCCTGGTGCTAGGAAATCAAACTCTTGCTCACACTTGGTACACATATACCTTCTATCTCCATATCACACCCCTGGTCCCTGAAATCATGTTTTAAAGAAAAAAAAAATCAACATTTCTCCATAAATAAGAAAGAATAAAAGAACCAGGTGCCTAATTTGAGCATCAGTAAGGATACCAACTGTTCAAGATCATAATATCACAAGTACATTTATTCCATGAATGGATAACGATACTAAAAGCCCGAGGGCCAGGGATTTAGCGCAGTGGTTCTGGTGCCTGTCTTGCAAGCACAAGGAACTCAGTTCGATCCCTGGTACCAAAACATAAAGGAAATAAAAGTAATAGTCTGAATTGGGCCTCGGGGGAGGATGAACAAACAATGTCTTTTAAAGACAGGTGAGTAAAAGACGGAGCACCCCTCCCACCCCATTTCCTACAAAATCCGTGCTCCTGGGTAACCACATGGAAAGCAGGGGCAAGTCTCCCCTTATGGAAGTCCTTGACTAAATTAAAAGAGAAATGACAGAATTAGATTGTCACCACTTGCCACCTCTGATGAAGGGATGCCTGAACCCAGGCCCTGAGCTCATGCAAAGAGGTCAACAGTCCACACCCCAAAGAGGACCCGTCAAAATGCTGAGCTGCTCAGGCCTCCGCCTGCAAGGGCGTGGAAAGTGCAGTGGCAGAGGAGCCGAGGATGCGGTCAGCACATTTCCGGGAAATTCTACGGAACAATGGTCTGGTTTCCACAGCCAGAAAATCACAAAGGGGATAAGAAAAGAAATGATGGCAGACTGGGTTGGCATTACAGGGCTTGCTTAGCATGCCAGACGCCCCGAGTTCAATCCCCAGTATTGTAAACAAATAAGAAAATACACAACGAGCAAATGGGAAGTCAGGCCTGGTGGCGTGCCCTGTAACCCCAGCACTGGGGGAGGCTGAGTCAGGAGGATCGCAAGTTAGAGTTCCAGCTGGACAACTTAGTGAGACCTTGTCTCAAAAGAAAAAATAAAGGGCTGAGGAGTTGCTCAGTGGTACAAGGAAAGCAGGGAAGGAAAGACAAGGAAGGAAGGAGAAAGAAACAGAGGGGAAGCCTACAGATTAAAGGGGGTGTTAACAGACAGGAACACACCAGATTGCAGTAGTGTTTCGGAGCAGAGATCTGAGTGTGAGATGGCAAAGAAAGAGAAGCGCTAGTATGAGCATTGCCTAAGGGATGGGCAGACAGAGGCTGTCACTGCCGCAGGCACTGCTGAGCTTCTGGGGTGGCTGCAAGCTCTCTGTCTTGTTACAAATGTCCCCACATAATAGAGCTGTGTGCTTGGGCATGGTGGCACATGCCTATAATCCCCACCCTCAGGAAACTGAGGCAGGAGGATCACTTCCAGTTTTAGGCCTGCCAGGGCTAGAAGGCAAGACCTGTCTCAACAAAACAAAACGAAAGCTGTGCGTTTGTTTGAAGTGAGTTTCTAGGGGCTGGGGATTTAGCTCAAGTGGAACCGTTCCTACCCTGAAATAAGTTTTTATATTTACATTATTTTAAATAAGAGATAAAATTTTTTAAACAGCCGAGATTGCAGATAAATATGAAAAAATGCTCAATCTCACTGATCATTTGAGACATGCAAATTAAAACAATGCTGAGATCCCAGCTCACACCAGAAAAAATGGCTGTTATCAAGAAATCAACCAGTGACAAATGACAGCAAGCTGTAGGGAGAAAGAAACCCATCTCCACTGTTTCAGGAATGCAGACTGGTGTGACCACTACAGAAATCAGTGTGGAGATTTCTCAAAAACTAAAACTGGAGGTTCCATTTGACCCAGCTATTCCCCTTTGTACTTCCCCGGAGAATTAAAAGCATCACACCACAGCAATATATGCACACCCATGTTATAGTGGCATAGTTTATAACAGCTAAATTTTGGAAACAGCCCAAATGCACATCAAGTGACAAACAAATAAAAAGAAAGTGAGGGGTTTTTTTTAATACAATGGAGTACTACTCTGCCATAAAGAAGTATGAGACATTTCTAGATAAATGGATGCACCTTTAGGCCATACTCAAGTGAGAAAAACTGGATGCGCATGTTTAAATACCACAGTTTCTCTGTTATGAGAAACCGAAAATGTAAAGAAGGACCAAAAGTATAATAGATAATGATAAATGTTCAAATGAGAAGAGGAAGGGGGTGGGAGGGGGGAAGAATGGAAACAAAACTTTTGTAAATAAGGAGGGGAAGGGGGTTAAAAGGAGGGGAGGAGAATGGAAAAAAGGAACAAGATATATCGTGTACAGGTACAAATTCCCTATGATGAATGTGATCATTAGGTGTATCTAAAATGCATCAATAAAATGTTTTAAAGGAAAAAAAAAACAAAACCCCAGCTGTAGCCAAGACTGATCCAGAGCTTATCACATCCTCACTATGAGTCATGGCCCTCTGTACCCATGGGTGCCACATCCACGGATGCCACACGCCACAGCCCAAAAGACTCAAGAAAACAGCATCTGTGCTGAGCCACAGACCTCCCTGCTGTCATCATTCCCCACGTGAAACTTTTTATGCTCACACAGCGTGCCTGCTGCGCTGGCACCAAAGTCATCTACAGATGTCTTGATGCACACAGGAATGTCCGCACTGTTTCTTAGAAGGAGGACCTGAGTGTCTACAGGGTCCTGGAGCCAGCCCCCCGCCCCAGGGGACAGTGCTCTTGGCTCTCGGCCGGCCCTGTAGGCTCCGAAGAGCCCCAGGACTGGAGAAGTGACAGCTGCACTTCACAGAGCGCAATCCCAGATGAAGCACCCGGGCTTCTCTCCGGTCTTTGCTTCCTTTGGCCACTGCCACCCCCAGCCACTGCCTTAGACACTGCACCAAGTGAACCCACAGACGGCACAGGCTCAACTATGCGCTCATGGTGCTTATGTATAGGAGTGGGATCACCGTCCTACAGACAAAGCTAGCATCCAAAATCACTCTGTTAGCCAGGTAGAGTAACACAGGCCTGTACCCTCAGCTACTCAGGAGGCTGAAGTAGGAGGATCACAAGTTCCCTGGTAGTTCAAACAACTTAGGGAGACTCTGTCTCAAGAAATGTAAAAGGGTAGAGATGCAGCTCAGTGGTAGAGCACTCCTGACGTCAATAATGTCAGTCACTCAATCAAAAATAGGCCAGCCATGATGACAAACATCTGTATTTTCAGGATCGTGTGAGGCTGACATGGGAGGATCTAAAGTTCAAGCCAAACCTGGGCAATCTGGCGAGACCTCATCTCAAAAATCAAGAGGGCTGGAGAGGTAGCTCAGTGTCACGGGCCTAGGTTCAGCTTCTAGTATTAAACAAATTAATGAGCCACCCAAAAGCTCATGTATACATTCTGGGGAAAAGAAAAGGTTATATGATATAATAAGAACTCCCAGTGTCTAAATGCTTACTACAGGCCTCTGCAATAGACACAAAACTTTTTATGTGATAGTCACACTTACTTACAAGGCACCCTGGTATTTTCTACTGTATTTCATTAAAAAAAATATATTGTGTAGTAGCTAGAGCTGGGTATAACTCAGTAGTAGACCAGTTGTCTCACAAGTTCAGTCTTGGATTGGAATCCTGGGGCCGCAGGGAAAAAAGGTTCCATGAACATTTAAACCATTCAGAAGATGAGGCCCCAGGTGTGGGGGTGGGGAGTGTGCTCGACTTTGTTTCTGTTGCACGGAAGGGACTAAACCCAGGGCCTCGAGCACGCCAGGCCAGCACTCTACTGTTGCGCTGCACCTCAGCCCAGGGCACCCTCACCTGGGTCCTCCTGTGAGACCAAAGCCAAGTATCCACCCTGCTTCTGGGAGGTGGCCCAAGGACCCATACAGGAAGGAGTGCAGACTTTATTAAGACTATTTTTGGTCACTTTTAAAATGTCTCCTTCATAATGTATATCTTGGGCCGGGGATTTGGTTCAGTGGTTCTGGCACCTGTTTTGTAAGCTCAAGGGCCCAGGTTCGATCCCTGGCTAACCACATACAATACTGGGTGTGGAGACCCACACCCAGCAGCAACCAGTACCACATACCACAGTGCCGGGCGTGGTGGCTCACGCCTGTCATCCCAGCACTGGGGAGGCAGAGGCAGGAGGATTGCTGTGATGTGAATTGGAGGCTGAGCTCAGGGCCAGCCTGAACTACAAAGCGAGACCCTGTCTCAAAAAATAAATAAATAAATAAACATAATGTATATCTCAACTGTACCAATAAACTCAATAAACGAAAAAAATTTATACTCCTGAGTGCACATGCACGAATTTCACCAGGGTGGAGGGGAATATTAGAAAGAACAAAAGAAAAAACCAGAGTCACCAAAATACCCCTGGTGAGCCCTCCCCACCTCCCCAGCCCCAGATAGACAGACGGCCCGGTCCACAGCCCTGTCTTCAGCCCTCCCACCTCCTACTTGGAAACATGGAGGCATCAGTCAGTCACCTGAAGGGAGCTGTGGACAGAAAAGAGGCAGGAGGAGGTAGAGGCGGCTGCGGGGTGGGTGGTGGGGTCCTGCAGCACCACCAATTGGCGGTCTGTCTTCTGGGTGAACAGCAGCTGGAGAGAGGAGACAAAAGTTAAGAGGAGACAAAGGACCACAGAGAAACCATCACTTTCCAAAAGTTCTGACCCAGCCTCCTCAGCAGCCCATTTCTCAGATGGAAAAACAAAGGTCTGGTCACATGGGAGCCAGAATGTGATCCTGGATGTCCAATTTTCCAGTGTGAGGGCTGTGGGAAGAACTGCTGCTTTCTTATAAAAGAACAGCTGGGGCCTGAACTACTCAGTACAAAGGATAAAAGATATCAGGGGTCTTCAGGAGGAGGGTCTAAGGGACAGACCCACGGGTCTGAGGGAGGAGGCTGAGTGCGGACCCCCGAGTCTGAAGAGAGTCTGATAGGAACTCCAAATCCCATACCTTAGTGCGAGCTTGCTTGGACTCAGAAAAATCTCCAGCCAGTGTTCCCTGAAGACGACTGAGCTCGAGCAGCTGGCTCCGTTCCTAGAGGAAGACACCACGGCTACCACATCTGAGTCAGAACGAGGAGCCCCGCAGCTTTCCAAGTGTGGGAAACATACCAGGGGCAGGGAAATGATGGGACAGCAGTGGAAGTGAAGACTCAGCACGGGTCCCCAAGGACAGGTCTCTCAGGGCAAACTCACCCGGGCCAGGGTCTGGAGGGCCTCCTCCTTCTTCTGTGACAGCTCCCGGCTCTCCAGTGCCATCTGCTCCCTCAGACACTTCAGCTGCTCCTCCAAGACCTGGATCCGGTGCTACAGAGCACCCCCGCCTGGTTACGTGGCTGCCCAGGGGCCCCAGCCCACCTTTCGGGGGAGCGGGGCCTCCTTAGGGTCAGCCTCTCCCTGGAACCACTATTCCAGAATGTTTGGGGCTAACGACTCTGAGTCAGGCCCCCCAAGGCTCTCTTCTCTTTGGGGATCGAAAAAGGATCTGGGATGGACAGAGGGGATGGAGGGCGTGACGTACAGGCAGGGAGCAACGGGGACAACACAAGAGACAGGACACGCGCAGAGCCATCAAGAATGGAAAGAACAGAGCTGGGGAGTTAGCTCAGTGGTTCCGGCGCCTGTCTCGCAAGCGCAAGGACCCGGGTTCGATTCCCCGGTAACCACATAACAATACTGGGTGTGGAGACCCACACCCAGCAGCAACCAGTACCACATACCACAGTGCCGGGCGTGGTGGCTCACGCCTGTAATCCCAGCACTCGGGAGGCAGAGGCAGGAGGATTGT
>PVIR01006656.1:0-37855 GCA_004026965.1 Petromus typicus | reverse complement strand
GAATGGAAAGAACAGGACCATCAAGGAGACAGAGCAGAGCGGGTCTAGGGAACGGCAACCAGGACAGACTCCAAAACACAGGTGTAGACAAACTGCAGGGAGAGGAGATAAGATAGAAACAGACAGAAACCAGGTGAGACAGAGAAAGGGAAGAGAGGGACTGGAAAAAAAGAGACAGACTCGGAAAAGATCTAGAAGTAGAAGTGAAGGAAGGAGACCCTGCCACACCAAAGCTTCCCCATCCTAACTGGCGGGAAACTAAGCACAGCGAAACACGGCCCTTTCCCACACAGGCCTTGTCAGGTCCTTGAAAGGGAGGCACAAAGAAAGGACCAGGAGGTACATCTGTTTGTGATAAGGCCGGCCGCAAGGTACTGAGTAGGTGGTGAAACCTAAAGAGGCTTATCAGACATTCCTCGCTTAACAACAGACCCAGTTTGTTCCTGCCTGTAGGTCACACAATATTCAGTGCAGAGAGATGGTCCAAGGAAACTCCGACTCGATGACCTTGCCTTTATTTGCATAACTCTTACAAGTAGTACTGTGATGAATCACTGCAGCTCCGGACTGTATCGTACAATCAGCCACAAATGACAGCACTGTATACCAAAGTGTACTGAATACAGTACAAAACAAGACACTGAGGCTCTTAAACAAGATGTACAGGATGTACAAAAATTTAAAAAGGCAGGTCATACGTCTGAACCCCAGGTCGTGGATTCAAACAGTCATTAAACGAGGAATAGCTGCACTTTGACTCTACCCTCTATGAACGCAATGACCTTGGGAAGACTTCGAGCATCCCGTAGCACCCTAAGCATTCATTTACTGTGTGATGTCCCCAGAAACTCCCCCGTTCTATTTGAGACAGGATCTCACTAAGTGGCCTGGGCTGGGCTCAGACTTGGAATCCTCCAGTCTCTGCCTCCTGGAGTGCTGGGATTAGAGGAGTGTGCCACCAGACCCAGCTCTTCCCTCTAATGGACAGGAACGAAAGAACAAGACTCGCACACCTTTGCTATGAGGATTAACGCTACATCTGGCACACAATGTCCAATAGCGGTCAGAGTGGAGGGCAGAGGTGGGGCTGCTGTGCCCTGACGCACCCTGTGCTGGGCCACACTGGCCTGCAGCTCCCGGACCCTGGGGTCTGGGGCCTGGGCCCCAGGGCTGTCCTGCTCCTCTTCCTCTCTCCGGCTCTCCCACTCCAGCTGTTGGAATTCCAGGTCCTCATAGGCTCGCTGGGCCACCTCCAGTTGTTCCCTGAGCTGCGGATGGGTACACCAACAGGCTGAAGGCCTGGGCCCCTAGATCCCAGAGCAGCACCCTGGGGCCAGAACACCTCGGACTCAGGGGAGAGGGCTGCGGCCTGGACTCCGCTCTTAGGAGGAGTGGTGCTGGCTCTCACCTCCTGCACCTGTGCCAGAAGTTGCTCGTGCTGGTCTTCCGGCTGCGAGGCGAGCTGTGCTTGGGCCTCTCTCAGTCTCTGGCCAAGACTTTCCACACGTTCCCGCTCCTGGCGCAGGTGCTGCTGTTCCTGAAACACCAACCAGGCCTGAGCTCAGCCTGAAGGCCAGACCCGCCCTGGGCATCAGCTCGTGGAAGGCAGGGACCCTAGCTAACTGGTTCCCTCCTGTACAGGCCTACCCCAGAGCAGACCCCAAGTAAACAGGCTTTTAAGAAATGAGTGAAGGAATGTGAGTGTGGTGGTATAAACTTCTAATTCCAACACTCCGGAGGCTGGAGCAGGAGGATCACTGCCAGTTCCAGGCCAGCCAGGTCTACATCATGAGTTCAAGGTCAGCCTGAACTATATAGTGAGATCCAAACTTTATTTTTTAAAAAAGAAATGAGTGCTAAAGGTGTCATCTTGCTAAAGGTGTCATCTTGGATGATACTGGGTTCCCAGAAGTGGATCAAACCCAGGCCCTGTCCACCAGGGCTGGGTGAGGGTAGGGGGGCACAGCCAGTTAATGTCAAGGACAGTCACCACCCCAAAACACAGAGGTGGGAGCCCGGAGCAGGGAATAATTTCTGCTGGGTAGTCCAAGGCTTCCTGGATACAGGGCTAAGGTGAGCCTCAGAAAAAGGGGGGAAGGCTGGGGCCACCGATTTCTACATTCACAGGAGGAAGCAATACCTAGGAGCCAGAATCAGAGGGAGCAGGGCACGTGGAGCTCAGGCTCTTTGTTGTAAAGGAGGGATTGGGGCCAGCCCCAGGAAACTCCACACCTCAGATGGTTGATGAGAAAGACTGTTCAAACCATCAAGTCATCACTTCCAACCTCTAACGACAGCCTCCCAGTGAGGCCCACAGCTAGATGTTAAAATCCTTGTACAAAGGTTCTGAAAAGGAGATCAGGGAGGCCTGAATCACCACAAAAGATGTATGCAAGGCCCAAGCACATCAAATTCAGCCTGGCAGCCGAAGGACTACCTGGTTCAGAAGCAGAGGTCAACTGCCCGTCACCACAGCAGGCAGCCACATCCTGCAGCTGGGACGGAAGGTTTGGTCTCTCCAAGAAACCGTATGGAGCAGACGGAGGGAGTGAGACCCACCAGAGACCCACACATTAAGCAGCACGGCCCAGGACCTGATTCAAAAAGGTCAGACAAGCCACTAATTTTTTTGAGGCAGGGGTCTTGCTATGTAGCTCAGACAAGCCTTGAACTCCTTTGTAGCCTGGGCCCGCCATGCCATCTAACTCTTAAAGCACATGCCCGTCATCTTATCTATTTGGGAGGCTGGGACAAGGGAACAGAAAGTTTAAACAAAGTTTGGGCAAACTTGGACCTTATCTTAAAAAATAAAAAAGGCTGGGGATAGAGCTCAGCGCTCCTTGGATCCAATCCTCAGTACCACGCAAAAAAAAAAAAAAAAAAAAGCAAAGAAGTTCTTACTCGTGAGTGGTACGTGCTGAAGTATGGACAGACACCATGTAACCGGGACAAGCCCAGGCGTCCTGTCACCTCTCGGCACCACGAGCGCCCCTTGGGGATGAGGCCCCCCCCCCCCTCCGCCTGGGCGCACCACTCCAGATACTGGTCGGACCGGCCGAGAGGGATGCAGAGGCAGCGTCAGACCAACCTGTTCCCGCTGCTCGGAGTCCGCCCGAGGGCCCAGCAGCTCTCGGAGCCGCTCCTCCTGCCGCCGGGCTGCCACACGCTCCCCGGCCAGCTCGCCCCGCCGCAGGGCCACCTCCACCTCCATCTGGCGGGAGAAGGCAAGACGTGGGGTCCGGGGGTCTGGGTGAGGAGACTGCACTCTGGGGCAGGACAGAGGTGCATCTGGCCTCACCTGGATCCTCAGCTCCTTTTTCTGGCGCTGCAGCTCCTTCACGCGCTGCTCCATGAGGGCCACACGGGTCAGCGCCTCCAGCTGCTGCCCACGCAGCCGCCGCGCTAGCTCTCGCATCCCTTCCCCAGCTGGGACTGGGGTGGGGGGCGTGGCCTGCATCTGCACAGGGGGCGTGGCCTCGGGCTGAATTCGGAGAGGGCGTGTCAGGTGGCTCCGCCCAGGGTCGCGCTTTCTCCAAGCCTCCCTCCCTCCCTCTCCTTTCCTCTCTCTGTCTCTGTCTCTGTCTCTCTCCCTCGGTGTGACCTTCGTGTAGTCCCCAGATCTCTGTCCCTCTCAGGTTTCTCTGGGCCTCTGTCTCTGAATCACTAGGTCTCTTTCTCGAAGAATTTCCCAAGATTCGTGTCCCTCTTTCCCTTTTCCCGAGTCCCTCTTTCGGTTTCTCTGAATATCTCTAGTATTCGGCTTTCTCGCTTTCTCTGACCTCATCTCTCTGAATCTCTGGGTCTCTGCTCCTTTGCAGAGTCGGGGTTTCTGTGTCCCAGCGGGAGCTGGAGGGGTGGAGGTTCAGACCTGTAATCACAGCCCTGGGGAAGCTGAGGCAGGAGGATCCCCGTGAGTTCCAGGCCAGCCTGAACTATGTAAAGAGACACTGTCTCCAAAAGAAAGGAAAAGGATGTGTGTCCCTGTGCCTTTCGTCTGTGTCTCCATTTCTTTTTCTTTTTCCCTTTTCTGTGTCGCTTTTTCTGTTTCTCTGAGTATCTCTGCCCTTCGTTTCGGGGTTCCCTCTGACCCCGACTCCATCTGTCCGAACCTCTGACTCTGTCTCTTTGGGTCTCTGTCTCCAGGTCTCTGTCCTCTGACTGTCACCTGTCAGCTCATCAGCTATAATAAGCGTGGCGTGTCTGGCCACCCGTGGGTCCGCCTCTGTCTCTCTGGGCCGCCCAGCTTCCCCGTCAGGGTGCTGTCTCCGGCTCCCAGCCTCTCCCTGTCCCCTGGTCCTGCCTGTCCCTCTGTCCGGCCCCCTGTTCGAGCCTCTGTCGGTCTGAGTCTCCACGGCTGTCACCCGGGCCTCACCTCGTCGCGGGCGCTCTCGGTGCTGCTGCCTTCTCCCCCTTCTTCCTCTTCCTCGGCCTGCTGCGGCTCAGCTCCTCGGCCGCTCGGAAGCTCCTCGGGGACCTCAGGAGCTTCCCGCTCGCTCGGCTCCTCGGAGCGCCCCTGCGGCCCCGCAGCCCCTTGGGGCTGGCCCTCCAGGTCGCATTCGCATTCCGGGACCCGCGGCGACGGAGAACCCTCCTCGGGGCTGCTCGGAGGACCCATGGTCGCTGCGGGCTGCTGCGGGCTGCTGCGGGTGGGCGTGGTCGCGGCTCGGGGCGGGGAGTGGGGCGTGGCCTCGGGGGCCCCTCTGGGAGTTCACAGGCTGGCGGGGAGCACCGGGGGCGTGGCTGGAGCGCTCTGGGGCGGGGCACGAGGGGCGGTTAGGGCGCCGCGCCCGGGAGGCGGGACGGGAGTTCGAGGCCCGGGTCCTCGCAGCCCCTCCTGGGGTTTGCGACCCGGAGCCTCCCGCTTTCTAGTGTCCTCGGCCCTCAGCAAGCTCCCGGTCCAGCGCGCCGTTTTCCCGAGCGCCACCCCGCTCCTCTCCGGACTCGCACCCCTGCTCCTCGGAGCCCCAATCTTGGCTCCACCCACGCCGACGAATCCCGGGATCTAGACGTCGCGCCCCCAGGGGCCCCCACCCCGCTCTCCCAAAGCCTGAGCCCGAATCCTGCCCTGGGGACCCTCGCTCACCTGCTCCCGCGGCCGTGAGACAGGTGGTTGGGGAAGAGGAGGAGAGGCCGCCGTCCCCTCCCCGGCAGCCCGGAAGTGAGGGGGGACAACAGGTCCAGCAGCTCTCGGGGAGCCACCAGCGCGCCCCGCCCGCCCGCGGCCGCCGGCTCCACCTCCGAGAGCCCAGGCCGACCTCCCACTCCTCGCGGGCCGCCTCTCCACATCGGCCTCCCTGATGCCTAGCCCCTGAGTCCTCAAAGGAAGACAGGAATGAAGACCGGGCCTCTCCCCTCTAATAAGCGCTTTCAAGGGCCCCGACCGGTTTAGGGAGCTGGACAGGGGCAAGGGGTGCCCCGAGCTGAGTCAGTGACCGCCCCAGAAACAGAGGAAGTGCACCCCACACTGGCGCGCACGCTTTGTCCCAGGGTGGAGGGCAGAGTATAACGCGCAGCCAGACCCTTTCCTCTCTGGGCAAAACAGGAAAACGACTGGTGGGAGAAACAGGACGGCCAGAGCCCAGAGCAGCACTGCAAGCCCCGCCAAGAGGGGCACACCTGTGATCCCAGCGCTCCGGGAGGCTGAGGCAGGATGACAAGTCGTGCGCAGCCTGAGCAACTTGGCAACTCCGTAAGACCCTGTCTCCAAATAACATTTTTCAAAAGGCTGGGACGCAGCTCGGTGGCCGGGCTCCTCCCAGTTCTACTTCTGCAGCCGATCGGCACTAGCACCGCCCCTTCGTTCCTTCTCAGAGCAGAGTGCCCAGAAGCAATTACCATTTCCACTTATAATCGAGGAAACAGAGGCTAGAGGTACGTGTACCCCAGATGTACAGGTTCAAAATGTAACACCAACTTCCTTCCCTCAAAATCCATGTGATTAACCATCAGGCAAGCTGTCCCAGAGAGCCAGGAAGCGCCTGACAGATATTCCAGAAGATAACAGTAAATGCCAGCGATAACAATCAGCACATTGGGGCTTATCAGATCGTGAGCACTCTATTATTCTCATTTTACAGAGACTGAGGAGAGGAGAGGGGAAGTAACTTACTCTGGGGCTCAGGTGGGAGTGGTTCAAAGGCAAGACAGAGTTCTCCCAGAGGTCATAAAAACAGCTTCCCTGAGTGCTGAGGAGGCTCCTGTCCTGGGAATCAGGGTCTCGCCCTGTCAGCCCCTGGGCCTCATCCCACCCAGCACCCCAACTTCCCTCCAGAAAATAGAAGTCACATTCACAGACCAAATATATATATATATATGTTTTATTTAAGAAGCTCAAAGAGCTGATGGGGGTAGGGGTGGGGGGGAGACGCAGTGAGGCCCCCCTTCACCCCACCAGTGCATTCTTGACAACAGACACGGGGACCGACAGACAGACAGCTCAGGAAGGCAGGGTCTGCACTCCACAGCGCATGTTGGCTGGAACAGCAACATCTGAAAGGGAAACCAGAGATGGAACTCAGGGCCTGGCAAAGCCTAGTCCTGACAAAGACCCAGGACCAAGAGAAGCTCTTCTCTATGGAATTACACTTCTGGTCTCATCTTCTCTCAGGCCCAAAATCCTTCCTCAGATCCGGGGTCCAGCTCCAGCTTCCTCCCTCAGACCCTGAGTCCAGGCCCGGCCTCCTCCCTCAGACCTTGAGTCCAGGCCCGGCCTCGTCCTTCAGACCCAGGGTCCAGCCCCAGCCTCCTCCCTCAGACCTAGGGTCCAGGACTGGCCTCCTCCCTCAGACTCAGAGGTCCAGGCCCAGCCTCCTCCCTCAGACCTATAGGTTCAGGCTCAGCCCTCTCTCTGAGATCAAGGAGTTGAGTTTGCCAGGTACTCACCTATCTGAGCAGGTTTGGGCAAATTCAGGTTGTCCATCAACTTGACAAATTCCTCACAGCTGAGGGTTAGCCGAGGGTTCAAAGTCCGCTCCTCCTCCACAGTGGACACGGTAAGGCCTAGCAGCCAAAGGAAGGGAAGGAAAGTCAAGGGGTCCAGTACCTGGGGCCTCTTAGAACAATATCCCTGGGGCACCTCCCTGGCTTGGAACTATCAGGCTCCCCCAGAATGTTCATAAATTATTTTTCTTCTCTTCTCAATGGGCACAATGGAAAACGCAGTTCCCTGAACTCATTAGGAACCCTGGGAAACTTAGGTCCTGGGAAATACCAGTTGTATAGTCTCTACAGCCACATGTTGCATACCCACACACTGAGCCTTTGGGCAGAGGAAGTTATAGGACTTGTGGTCTCCAGACTCCATGAGGATTCCAGGGGTTTATGGAACCTTCTCCCAAGCAACAGAAGCCCTACACCTCCTCCAGCAAGGCCTCACCATGGTAATCATGAGCTGGGTAGACCAGACACTCCCCTGGAAGTGTGAAGATGTTTTTGTGGACGGAGTGGTACAAGGTCTTGGCACAGCCTGGGAAGGAAAGTGCAAAGGTTAGTAGATCACAGGACAAGAGAAGCCTCTGAAACATGAAGAATAGAGCCCGCACCCTCGGGAGGCCAAGAAGGTTCTGGGCAAAGAAAGTGGACAGAACCACCTGCTTTGCTGTTCCCAGATTCCTGACCGTCAGAATCAGGGTAAAACCATAAGTGTAAACCAGTGTTTATGACACTAGGTTATGGGGTTATTTGTTACATGGCAAAAGATAACTAATACATCCATGAACGTAACCATTCTCTAACAGCTGGCCACATAATAAAATTCTTCCCATACTCCAGCAGCTCAACTCTTCAAATCTAATACTGACCCCCCTAAAAACCCAAAACCCACTCATTCATTCCTGTCACCAATACTGAAAGCCCCAGCATACACTGAGGCCTCACGCTGGGTAAAGGCAAGAGTCACCTTGCTGGAAGTCCGTCCGCCCACACCCTCGGATTAGCAGGGCATCTCCAGTGAAGGCCATGCTGTGGTCATTCAGGACAAAGGTGACACAGCCTGGGGTGTGGCCAGGGCTGGCCCGGGTCTCCAAGGCCTGGCAGGAGTGGGAAAGAGAGAGGCAGTCACCAACCAACAGGCTTCAAGGGCTCCAGCCCAGAAGCCTCACCTAGCAAGGGTCACATTTTGATAATGAAACCAACAAGTCTGGCTTAACATCAGTTCAGAGTTTCTGAATGGTGACACCACCACGATAAAGCTGAACCAGTACGCTGGAAACTCCGCACTGCAGTCAGGACTCCAGCAGCACTGTGTGCAGTGGCAGGCTAGAAACTAACTGCAGCACGGGCAGAGCAGGCCAGAATGGAGAGCAGAGAATATGCTGTGTCTGGGCAAAGTCGCACAGGTGAAGGGTAAAAGGACAGTCTCCGACCCCTGAGGGCAGCGAAGTCCGCGCTTGCTGCTTTGCAGTTCTGGAATCACACCCAGGGGGCGCTCTACCACTCAGCCATAATCCTGCCCTTTATTTGTTTGTTTGTTTTGTTTTTGAGACAGGGTCTTACTTTGTAGTTCAGGCTGGCCAGGAACTCACTATGTAGCCCAGGCCAGCCTTGAACTCACAGCAATCCTCCTGCCTCCGCCTCCACAGTGCTGGGACTATAGGAGTGCACCACCACACCTAGCACTGTGGTATGTGGTTACCAGGAATGAAACTCCTTGTGCTTGCCAGCAGATGCCAGAACCACTGAGCTGAATCCCCCCCAACTTTTATGGGGGTACCGGGGTTCGAACTCACAACCTTGCTCTTGCCAGGCGGGCAGCAAGCGCCACTGAGCTAAATTCTTGACCTGGCTAAACTGCCTGATTTGGTTTAGAATTTGTGATCTTCCTGCCTCAGCCCCCTGAGAAGCTGGAATTACAGGCATGCTGCTCCATGCCCTGCATTCCTTTCGTCTGATTTCAGAAACTATTATCATAATCAGATGAAAAACATACCCACCACGTGCCAAAGTTTCCTTGTGCTCTTTCCTAATTCATACTTCTGCCAGACAATCCTCTCACCTATTTTCTGTTATTATACATTAGTTTGTATCTTATGTAAATGGAATCAAACAGTTTAAGAGAGAGACAGACAGACAGGCAGACAGAGAAATCTCTGGAGGCAGGTGGCATGGACCCTCATCTGAGGTCTTTAAATTGCTGTGTGACCTTGGACAAGTTACTCCTCCTCTCTGAACCTGTCTGCTCATTGTCAGACACAGATAATCACCATACCCAGCTCACGGGGCCAATACACTTCAATATACTCCTAGAAAAACTCTCAGAATACACTAAATACTACATAGGAAAAATAATGATTTTAAAATTTAAAAAAACCCTGACCTAATAGAATCCACAAAGCTTCCCAGGTTCAAACCCTGGCTCAATTGCTTGCCTAACCCCCAGGCGAGACTCCTTCTGTCTCGCGCTTCCTTACTGGGAAAATGGGGAAACAGTTTGCACCTCAAAACACGGTGAAGAAGGTTCATAGGCCCCTCTGTAGCCAAGACACGAGGGAGCCCAAGGGCCGGGTTCTGCACACAGAACTGTGGCCTGGTGGTTAGGAGAAGACTAAATTTACTGTGATCTTAAAAACTGGGCGCGGTTTCCAAGATGTGTATTTTTCAGTTTTGTTTTTTTTTTTTAAGGTTTTTTTTTTTTTTTTTTTAGGTTTTTTTGAGACAGGGTCTCGCTTTTTGTGGTTCAGGCTGGCCCTGAGCTCAGCCTCAAACTCACATCACAATCCTCCTGCCTCTGCCTCCGGAGTGCTGGGACTACAGGCGTGAGCCACCACGCCTGGCACTGTGGCATGTGGTACTGGTTGCTGCTGGGTTGAGTCTCCACACCCAGTATTGTTATGTGGTTACCGGGGAATCGAACCCGGGCCCTTGCGCTTGCAAGACAGGCGCCGGAACCACTGAGCTAACTCCCCGGCCCTTTTTAAGGTTTTTTTGAGACAGGGTTTTCGCTTTGTAGTTCAGGCTGGCCCTGAGCTCAGCCTCAAACTCACATCACAGCAATCCTCCTGCCTCTGCCTCCCAAGTGCTGGGATTACAGGCGTGAGCCACTACGCCCGGCACTGTGGTATGTGGTACTGGTTGCTGCTGGGTGTGAGTCTCCACGCCCAGTATGATATGTGGTTTCTGGGGATCGAACCTGGGTCCTTGCGCTTGCAAGACAGGCGCCGGAATCACTGAGCTAAATCCCCGGCCCTTTCAGTTTTGTTTTTAAAAACAGCAGAGGTTGACCGTGGTGGCTCATGCCTGGAACCCCCAGTGCCTGGGAGGCTGAGGCAGGAGGACTGAGCCAAGTCTGGGGCCAGCCTGAGCTCCATGGTGGGTTCAAGGCCAGCCTGAACTGCACAGCAAGACCCAGTCTCAAAAAACAAAATAAATGCAGAAGAATAAAGCTGAATTTATTTCTAAACACAAATATCCAGGGTAAACTTTCCCACATACATGATAAAGGCACCCCAAAATTTGGAAGTGAGGTCTCTTACTTCCTACGGCCTTCAACCAGATGTCAGCTGCTTTGTATCACTTGACTTGTGGGCTTGATTCTCCCAGAACACAGTTACACGTCGGAAAGGAAGTCAGACACCTAAGCCAGGTGTAGTGGCGCACGCCTCTGATCCCAGCACTTGGGAAGCTGAGGCAGGAGAATTGCTATGAGTTCAAGGCTGGCCTGGGCTAGCTGGTGAGTCCACAGCCAGCCTCAATTACATAGAGAGACTGTGTCTCAAATGCAAAAGTTAACTTGAAGCCTGGCGTGGTGGCACACAAGCTTTAGTCCCAGCATTCAGGAGGCTGAGGCAGGAAGCTCTTGGGTTTGAGGTCAGCCTGGAACATAGAGTAAGACCCGTACCAAAACCATAAGAAAATAATAATAAAAACCAAACAACAGCCAGGCGTGGTGGCTCACATCTATACTCCCAGCACTCAGGAGGCAGAGGCAGGAGGACTGCTGTGAGTTTGAGGCTCACCTGGGCTACGCAGTGAGCTCAGGACTGGCCTGAACTACAAAGCGAGACCTGTCTCAAAAAGAAAATAAAGTCAGTAACATTTTATAACACAACTAATAAGAAGAGCACATTGCTCTGTAGAAGTAAAACCACAAGTGTTGACAGCAATGCTTTTGGCCTGGAACCAACTATCTACCAGCAAGTCCTCTAACAACCTTCCATGGCTGTGCTCATTTAATCCTAGAACAGGGATTGTACCCATTTTCCAAATGGGGAAAACAGAGCCCCAGAGAGATACACAGCCCGCAGTCACAGGACACAAAGTGACAGAAGACCTGCTCAGCCTCAGAGGCTCTGAAGTTTGTGGTCTTGCTTGTTAGGGCCAAGGGTCACCCTGAACTCTTGAGACAGGCCGCTGAGTGAGGGAATCACGCAGTGGTCTAGACCTGGTAACACTGAGGAAAGGAGATGAATTTGTGACTCTAACAGAAGAGACCTGTGTCTCATCCCCGCAGCAGGACCACCTGTTTAAGTCTCCCTCTGTCACCTGAGGGCTGAAAACCCATGAGGTTAACAGGAAGGCCCTGACGTCTGTCTGCCCAGGTTCAAATCCCAGTTACCTAGCTCCCAAGCAGGAAAAGGCCACATGCGCTTAGTCAGCCTTCAAAACCCTACTCCCCAAGGTCAGGAGGGGGACACTGCACCACGCTGAAGACTTTCAAGACAAACGCTGAGAAAATGCACAAACCCTGGCAAAAAGCTGCTACCTGTTACTATGAACGGAGGCAAAACAATCTACGGTCTCGGCCTGCTTTGTCTGGTAGGAAAGAGAAAGTGTAGAAGTTGAGTGAGACTCAAAAAAG
Source organism: Petromus typicus (assembly GCA_004026965.1). Lineage (NCBI taxonomy): Eukaryota > Metazoa > Chordata > Mammalia > Rodentia > Petromuridae > Petromus > Petromus typicus. Next base: position 26,061 of record PVIR01006656.1, on the reverse strand, counting down.
TCACTTGAAAGTGTAGAAGTTGAGTGAGGAAGAAACAATCAAACACCGCCAGAACCTGAGACATCTTGAAACACAAGCCGGAAAGCTTCCGAAGTGGATGTCGCAGGGTGTGGTGCGCACACCCGTGATCCCAGCACTCTGGGAGGCTGAGGCAGGGGGATGGCCAGGTCGAGCCTCGCTTGGGCAACTCAGCATCCCAGCAAGACCCTACCTCAAAATAAAAGACGGCTGGGGCGGTAGTGCAGTGTGCAGGTCCTGCGTTCGATCCCCAATACCACATACACAAAAAAATCGGTGTCATAAAGCCAAAAGAATATGAAGCTCTTCAAGATCAAGAGAATAAATACTAATACTAACCAAATGCTAGGAAACTTCAGAGGGGCGGAGTTCCTCGAAAAGCTGTAAAAGTTACTCCTGCAACAACTGGACATATTTGAATATGGGCAAAATATTTACTGGTGACATAAAGGTCCTTTCTATTTTGTCACTGTGACAAAGTTTATGCCAAGAAGTGGTTCTCAAAGTGTCGCTGGGAGAACCCTAAAGGGTCCACAAGTCAAAGCTGTTTCCACAGAAGATTTCAAGACGCCTTCCGCCTGTCTCTTTCACTCCCACAACTGTGTTCAGTGGGCAGATCCTGCAGTCCCATGACCAGATGATAACCTTTGCCCCGTGGCTGATGGAATGCATGCTTATATTCTTATTTATTTTTTAAATGTCTTAAGGAACCGGGTATGGTGACCCAAGCCTGTAATTCCGCTCTCTTAAGGCTGAGGCAGGAGGATCACGGTTTGATGTCACTGGATGGACTCCAGGGAGGTCCCTGCAGGGGGCCCTGTGCCTGCAGAGTAACTTCAAACTCCTGTTGTAGGAAAGGAATGTTCGGAGTAGTCAGTAGAAGGCATTAAAGAACTGATTAGTACGATTTTTAAAATACATGGACAGGGCCAGGGATGTAGCTCAGTGGCACTGTGCCTGCCTGGCAAGCACAAGGTCCTAAGTTCAAACCCCAGTACGAAAAAAAAAAGTACACAAAGAAATACAGTGAGCCTATGATAAAGAGGGAGAGAAAGAGACACCATGACCTTGAGCTGGTGTGTTGGGGGGGGGGGCTTGTCCCTGAAATGCGTTGTCCAGGAGGTGTATTCTGATGTCCCTCCAGTGTATCTATTTGCTATGATAAGATGGAAACATTTCCTTGCGTTTGAAGCTGAAATCTGCTGAGTTCTCACAGCTTCCTGAGCCTGAGGCTGGGAGCAGGGAGCCTGAGCTCAAGCCCAGGCCTACTGTCTTTAAAGCCCTTTGGAATTTTTCCTAGAAGGGAAAAATAAAAGCTTGAATAATCTGTGAGGTGCAGGGTTTCTTAATTTCTAATGCAGTAAATACTGATAGATAGAACCTACATAGAAGCATTTTAGAAACCTCTATAATCTTTTTTCTTTTTTTGCAGTGCTAGGTATTGAACCCACAGCCTTGAACATGACAGGCAAGTGTTCTGCCATTGAGGCACATCTCCACTCACACGCACACACACTCCTTTTAAATCTGGGGGCAAGGGCTCACGGAGTCACCCACGCCAGCCTTGAACTTGTGATCCTCCCGCCCCAGCTTCCCGCGTATGTGCCTGGAATGAGGTGCTCTACGATTTTTAAGAGTCTAAAGATCAAAACGTTGGCGAGTTTAAGAATTGCTGATATAGGCTACTGTGTTTCTTGGGAAAAGACTTGCGGGGGTGGGGGGAGGAATGTGTACGGTTTACGTGTTGGGGTTTTGTTTGTTTTTGTAGTGTTGGGACTGAAGCAGGGCCTCCTGCACGCTGGGCGCCTGCTCTCTCCTGAGCCCACTCCCGCCCCTGCAATGGGATTCCACTGCGCCGGGGCAGGGAAAGCGCAAAGGGAAAAATAAAACAGCTGCGCTAAAAATAAAACAGCTGCAGTAGCTTGTGACCTCAGGGAAAGTGCACGAGGCTGTTAAAATCTTACAGTTATTTCACTGGACTGAACTTTGGGAATAATTTAAATAAGAAGCTACAAGTGGTGGGAGAGCGCACCTAACATCCGGACCAACAGCAGCCACTGAAATTTGCTGGGTGACCGCCTGAGCGGGGCGGCGTTTCCACTGGGCCCCCTCGCCCTCCTGATAATTTCTTTCTTTGCTTCCCAGACACATCATTACATTAGCTAAACGCGCCAAAGGCTCAGCTGCGGCGCAAACAGTTCGCTCGCAAGCGTCGCAGTTTCCGCGGCCGACACTGCCCCCTGGTGGCACCTGCACGCCAGGCTTCTTTTCCGTTAGATCCGCGCGTTATTTATTCTTCTGACTTCCGTTCAAAAGCTTTGGACAGTCCATGGTCGCTGCCCATTAAATTCTAAAATCCAAAATCTCATTTTTTATTATAGCTAAATATACTGCATCTCTGTCTTCTTTTATTTTATAAAAGTTTAGGGGACACCGTGCTGACACACACACACACACACACACACACACACACACCCACACACCCACCCACCCACCCACCCACCCTGAAGCTTTTGTTCTTCCTCCTTGGCTGCCTGAGGATCTGCCTCCAACACGAGTGACACCGAGTAACTGTCCCGGCAAGAAGTTCATGGTCACTGACTTGCTTCACCCCTGGAAAGCAATACCTAAGCCAAATGATCACACCACATTCCACCCACCCCCACCCCCCGGAACCAGCGTTCAAACTCAGCACTTTGCACTTGCCAGGCAGGCAGCAGAACCACTGAGCTACATCCTGGCCCCTACACATCAGATTTTTATTTGGATTCAGAATCCATTTTGGTGGTCGACAGACAACTGGCTTTGCCACCATTTACGATTCCTTGGATAAGGCAAAGTAAAAGGAAGCCAAATATAGCCTTCCAAGACAGGCCTTTTTGAGAAAAGGATCTGATAAAACATCAAAAGCAATAGAAGAGCAGACGACGAAGGTCAGGGGGGCTCGTCTGCCGCTGAGTGGGAGGCCACAGAGCGGCGGAGCGGTGAGCACTCTGCAGGGCGGGTCCTCAGCGACTGTACATGCTTTCCCTAAGAGGAGTAATAAACCATAATAACTACTAAACAAATAAAATAAAAACGAGGGAGCCAGGTGTGGCAGTGTAGCCTACAATCCCACACTCTCAGGGTTGAGACAGGACTGCAGTCTGAGTCCAGACTGGGCAACTTACCTACTTAGGTCTCAACTTACCTACTTAGGTCTCAAAATCAAAATCAAAATAAAGAGAAGCCAGGTGGGGTGGTGCTGACTATAACCTCAGCACTCAGGAGACCACGGCAAGAGCATCACCGCAAGTTCAAGGCAAGCCAGGGCTACAAAGGGAGACTCTGTCTCAAAAAATAGTAAAAGAAAAGAAAAAGGGCTGGGTGGGGTGTTATTTTTTATTCTAGAGGTCACTTTATTACTGCACTAGGTATACACAGGCCCCGATTTAATCTCTAACTTTAAACTGCCTTTTTTTTTTTTTTTGAGACTGGGTCTTGCTTTGTAGTTCAGGCTGGCCCCGAACTCAACCTTCAACTCACAGAAATCCTCCTGCCTCTGCCTCCCAAGTGTTGGGATTACAGGCATAAGCCACCACTCCCGGTATTGTTGTACGTGGTTAGTGGGATTGAACCCGGGCAGAACCACTGAGCTAAATCCCTGGCCCTAAACTACCTTTCTACACGCCCCAATTATGCAGCACTAAAGGGCAGGAAGGAATCAAAGTCCACCAACAGGAACGTGCACATATGCAGGCCGAAGTGCCAGGATTGGTCTGGGCCAAAGACTGGCAGACTGTGACAAGCTCCAGGTACACAGCTGGATGAAAGGGTCACAGGTCCTAGTGAAAGAAGCCAGGGAGAAAGGCTCTGGAACATGGACCAAAATCATAAAATAATCTGCCATTTAAATATACATATCCAGAAATATGCACACACATAAATGGTGTTCCTGTAGTTCCAACTACTCAGGAAGCTGAGGTAGGAGGGTCACATGAGTGGGGAGTTTGAGACCAGCTGGGGTAACACAGCAACACTGTTTCTTAATAAAACAAAACAAAGCCCCAACTGTCTGGCAATTTCTGCTAAAGTTAAACACACGTCATCTCTGACCCAGCAAAGCTAACTTCAGGGTGCTCAGGGAAAGAGATTCAGATGAGAATTTTTATGGCAGCAATATTCATAGTGGCCAAAAACTAGTAATCACCATCACCAGGAGAATGGATAAATAAACTGGACTATTCATGCGATGACATCTCTACACTGATAAGCTACAGCCAGTGGAACAAATTTAGCCTGTCAAATGTTTTTGTTAAGGATAGTGAGTTGAGAGTAATTTTTACATTATTTGTGTTTGAAAAAAATAATCATAATAAAATTTTTTTTTTTTTTTTTTGAGACAAGGTCTCACTTTGTAGTTCAGGCTGGCCCAAACTCACAGAACTCCTCCTGCCTCTGCCTCCCAAGTACTGAGATCACAGGCGTGCACCACCATGCCTGACACTGTGGTATGTGGTTCCTAGGGATCAAACTCAGGACTTTGCGCTTACCAGGCAGACGATGGAAAAACTGAACTAAATCTCTGGCCCAAGAACCCTATATTTTCAGCCAGGCATGGTGGTGCATTCCTGCAACCTCAGCATTCAGGAGACTGAAGCAGGAGAATTGCCACAAGTTCAAAGCCGGCCTGAATTACATAACAAGACCCTGCATCAAAATAATAATACTTCTGAAACATAAAAACTATCTGAAATTCCAATCATTTCTCTCTCTTTTGTTTTCTTTTGCAATTAGGGATCAAATTCAGGCCCTTTGTACTGGATCACATCCTCAGAATTTATATTTTATTTTTTATTTTGAGGGAAGGTCTCACCAAGTCACCAAGTTCCCCAAGCGGGGATTGAACTCAGCCGCCCAGAGTGTTTGCCAACAGGCCCAGCTGAAACTCAGATTTTAGAGGCCATAAGTACAGTTCCACACTGTGTGTGTATGCTCTCGCATCATAACTGGAAAGCCTGACAGTCACAACTCAAAGCCTCTTCCCTATGAAATATTGTATTTACTTTTTGGCCCTTTACTGAAAACGTTTGTCAAATCCAGATAGCAAGAGAAGGAAAGAACTGTAACTATGAACAGGAGCACAGAGCGCGGAAGCTCCACTGTGTCATTCTCCCGTATACAGTCCGGAACATGCAGGATGATCTGTGCTGACATAAGTCACAGAAGGGCCCTTGGCAGAGGCCTCAGCACCAGGAAGGGCAGAATGATGCCCTGTGTCTGCATATGAGGGGCCGGTGCTCAAGTGTACACGTGTGTGAAATCGCACCCTGTAGTACATGTATAACATGTGCGCTTTTCACCTGTTATAGGTGAGCTATACTTTAACTTTGAGAAAAGAATGGACCCATCTCCAAGGACTGATCAAGATTTTATAGACAAAAGCTGTTGGCTCATTGATGCTGTAAGTTTGAGGCAGGCCTGGGCTATACAGTGAGTTCAGGACCAGCCTAAACTTCATGGGGAGACCCTGTCACAAAAAAACAAAGCAGGGACAGGATTTCTTAACACTAATCCCAATCATTTCCAATCCTTCTAAGGCTCCTCTCAAGATCACTTCCTGCTGGGAATTTAGCTCAAGTGGTATCATGCCTACTTTGGAAGCACAAAGGCTGGAGTTCAATCTCTGGTACCGGAAAAAAAAAAAAAAAAAAATCAAGACATGCTTGTTAGCACCTACAATGTACAACATACAAAAATGTTCAGTGGGTTTTTTTTTTTAACCTGTTTTTCAAGACACCTAAAAATGAGCTGCAACTACTGCAGCTAAACTGGACCTCACATACCATCCTCATTTCTGCTGCCTTCTCTAAATAAGCTGTTTCTATTTAGCAAAACTGTACCCTGAAGGGCTAGCCCTCACCCAGTCATCAGATTGAACAGACATTCTGTCCCCAAAGTTAGCCAAACTCTGTACCTTTAGCAATTCTGATTATAAAAAAACTCTGTCCATGGTTTCTTCTGAGTATAACTCCCCCTACCCATCCACACACACTGCCCCGGAGCCCCTCTCTGGCCTGAGGCCCGATGACAAAGGCCTCTAAGGAGGCAGGGACCTTCAGACCCTTCCTGGGTGAGGCAACTGCAGGGTGGAGACTAGGGTGCAGCTCCCAGGCCCAATATTTAAGGAGGTTCCAGCTTGCAGACTCTGACCCTGCACATAGGTAACCCTGTGACTGCCACCTTAAATATTTCCTGCCCCTCCTACCTTGCCACAGTCTAGGGTGCTGCTTCCTCTCTATCCTTAGCCCTGGGAACCCCAGCCCCAATCATTTTTTACAGCAAGGCCAGGCTAAAGGAGCCTTAGGGAAGTCCATAAGTGTTGACTTAAGGGGCTTGGCCAGAGACACACCTGTCAAGAGCCTGCTGCCCAGGACCCCACCTGGGTTTCCTGTGCCTTTGTCCCAATGTTGGGAGCTGAAGTTTTAGGGACCTAGGTCCCCTCCTAGAACCCTTTTCCCTTAAGCTGAAGGAGTCTGGGCCACTACCCTTTTCTGGGGAGACAGCAGGCAACTCACAAAGCGTCCAAAGCGGATAGAGTCGCCATCCTCAATGTGCAAATCAGCCTGCGCCCCACTGAGGCGAGAGATGACAGACTGGCAGCCAGGAAGCAGGGATCGGAGCACCCCTGAGCCCGTGATGTGGTCTGCGTGGCAGTGGGTATTCACTGAGAGAGAGGAGGACAGGTTAGGCAGAACATAGAAAGGACCAGCATGTCCAGCCCCCCTCCGGCAGACCCGGGATCCCCCCTCTCAGACCCGGGGTCCAGGCCCCTCCCTCCCGCAGACCTGGGGTCCAGGCCGCTCCCCTCCCCCCCGCAGGCCTAAGGTCCAGGCTCCTCCACCCTCAGACCCGGGTGTCCAGGTCCCCCAGCTTCTCCCTGCATTCTCTCCCTGGTCCCCCCGAGCATGGTCTCGCACTCACCAGCATAGAGCAGTCGCAGCCCCAGCTCCTTGATCAACTGTGCATCCCGGGGAGCTGTCTCCAGCACCGGGTCGATCAGAACGGCCTCCCGGGTCTCTCTGTCACCCAGCAGGTAGGTATAGGTGCAGCTCTTGGGCTCAAACATCTAAGAGGGGATGGGACACAGGTGAGTCCTGTCTCCAGGATCCCGAGTCCAGGGCTCCACTCCCCCAGAGTTGAGTGTGGTGTCCCCACCTCTCTCCACCGGAACCAAGCAATCCCAACTTTCTAGTGCGTGCATGCTTCCACACAGGGTCTCGCTGTGTATTCCAGGCTGGCCTCGAACGCTGATCCTCCTGCCTCAGCCTCCGGACCGCTGAGATTACAGGCAGGCGCAGCGTACCCCCATAGAAAACTTTCTAATACTGCAAAAACAAGGTGCCCAGCACCGCCTCTCATAACGGACCCAGTATCCTGCCCCAAGCCTAACATCCCTTAATCGCTTCCCCGTAAGAGTCCAGCAATCCAACCCCACGCCCAGCCCTTCCTGCAGCCTCCAGGCTGCGACCCCCTCGGTCTTGGCCTTCAAAGACTTCGGGGTTCCACCCTCCCGCGGCCTGGGGCCCTGTAATTCCACTTCCCGGTCCGACCAGCTCGCACCTGCCGCAGGAGGATAGGGACTCCAGACCCGCTGCGCTGGCTCAGCCGCCTTCCGGCGACCCTCAGAGCTGTGCCTGCCATCGCGCCGCCGCCACCGCCGCCGGGTCTGGACCCAGCGTCTGCCCAGCAGGAGCCAAAGCACAGGCGGCGGGCGGACACGGGGGCGGGGAGAGGCGGACCCGGGGCGGGGAGGGGCGGGAAGATGGGGCGGGGCCCGGAGGGAAGGGCGGGGCCTTGCTTAAAGGATCCTCGGCACTCCCGCCGGGAGTGGGCGCGCGGGCGGGCTGGAGTGTCACCGAGGTATCAGAAACCAAGGAAGACATTCAGCAACATAGGGCCAAGAACACAGAGACACTCGGGTAGATTCTCAGGAACACACAGAGATACCGATGGGGAAAGAAGGGGGAACTCACGAGGGCTGCAGATGTTCACAGTCCTGGCTCATTTTATAGGAAAAGTGGGTGGCAGAGGACTCTGTGAGAAAGGAAAAGGTGCTGGGTTCAAGGTCATAATGCTTTGAAGGACTGTTGGTTGAGTGCATGCCTGATTACCGGAACAATACCACATCCCCCACAATTCATCCAGAAGTTCCTTAAACATTATGTTTCTTTTTCTTTGCAAGAAGTAAGCTTTTACATATGTCATATATATGATGCATAAAATTTATATATACATATCTATAAATAATTTTGCATTCTTTCTTGCAAGCTTAGGCTGAGGAGCATTTGTCTTTTGAAGTGTGAACCTCTAAAAACAGGTTCTGCTCATTCACGCCAGGGACCCAGAGCCTTGAAACCTTCCTTCGAGCCAGGCATTGTCACTCGGTTTGCTCTTTGAAATGAGCAGGAGTGAGACAGTGACAAATCTGATTTAGAGCGTTGCTCAGTGATAAGGCATTTGCCTGAGGACGTTCTGCGGTCCACTCCAAGATGGGGGCCACAGTTCTAGTCCGGAAGATCTAAATTGCTTGCCACACAGACTCTTAAGTGAGGTAAATTGACACATATGATTAAATACCGCTTCGTGACCGGGGATTTAGCTCAGTGGTTCCAGCACCTGCTTTGCAAGCACAAAGTCTCAAGTTCGATCCCGATAACCACATGTAATGCCAGGCGTGGGGACTCACGCCCAGCAGCAATCAGTGCCACACACCACAGCGCTGGGCGGGGTGGCTCACACCTGTAATGCCAGCACTCAGGAGGCAGACGCAGGAGGATTGCTGAGTTCAAGGTTTACTTGGGCTACATAGTGAGCTCAAGGCCAGCCTGAACTACGAAGTGAGATCCTGTCTCAAAAAAAAAAAAAAAAAAAAAATAGAAAAGAAAATACTACCTTGTTTCTCTGGTGTGAGAAACCGAAAGTGGAAATATGGAACAAGGTGTATGATGATGATATTGTGAAATGGCAAGAAAATGTTCAAATGAAAAGGGGGGTGATGGAGCAGGAGGGAAAAGAAAAAACATAGTGGGGATAAATGAAAACAAAGCTTTTATAAACAAGGAAGAGAAGAGGGGTTGGAGGGGAAGAGAATGAGAAAAAAGAAGCAGCAAGATATATTATGTACAGGCACAAATTTCTTGTAATTGACTCTGTCATTATGTATATACCTAAAATGTACTGATTTTTGTTTGTTTTTTGAGACAGGATCTTGGCTTTGTAGTTCAGGCTGGTCCTTAATTTAGCAATCCTCCTGTCTCTGCCTCTCAAGTGCTGGGATTACAGGCATGAGCCACCATGCCCAGCATTGTCCTATGTGGTTACCAGGGATTGAACCTGGGACCTTGCACTTGCAAGGCAGGTGCTGAAACCACTGAGCTAAATCTCCAGCCCCCAATGGATTTTTTTTTTTTTTTTTTTTTTTAGGTTTTTGGAGACAGGGTCTCGCTTTGTGGTTCAGGCTGGCCCTGAGCTCAGCCTCAAACTCACATCACAATCCTCCTGCCTCTGCCTCCCGAGTGCCTTACAGGCGTGAGCCACCACGCCCGGCACTGTGGTATGTGGTACTGGTTGCTGCTGGGTGTGGGTCTCCACGCCCAGTATGGTATGTGGTTACCGGGGAATCGAACCCAGGCCCTTGCGCTTGCAAGACAGGCGCCAGAACCACTGAGCTAACTCCCCGCCCCCCCCCTGCAATGGATTTTTAAAATATCACTTGTCACACTGAAGCTGACTCAGTCTCCAGCCCAGATTCAGAGCTAGGAGGAGGGAGTCTAGCAATAACAGTCCACCTTTATTGGCACCCCCCACACACTGAGGAATTGAACCCCAGGGCCTCTGCACTGAGCTACATCCCCAGTCCTTTTTTATTTTGAGACAAGGGCTTGCTAAGTCACTAAGTTGCCCAGCCTGGGCTCAAATTCGTGATCCTCCTGCCTCAGCCTCCCAGAGTTTATGGCTTAGAGCCCTGTAGCACCAAACCTCTACCTTTTTTAAAAATTTAAATCTTTATTGGTACATTCTGAATACACATCATCATCACATTCAACATTAAGAGTTTGTACCAGAATACGACATGATTTGATTCTCATTTGTCCCCTTTCCCCCACCCTACAACTGCTCACTCCCTATATACATAATCTTTGTTTCCTTTTTTATTACTGTCACATTCTTTTTCCCTTCATTATTTACCCTTACACCCTCTTTCCTTTTAAGTATTTTCTATTTCACAATATCAACTATACATACAACTCATTTACAACTTCATTTTCTCATACCAGAGAAAAGATACGATATTTACATATCTGTGACCTAGTTATTTCACTTATGAGGATGTCCTCAAGGTACATCCATTTGAATATAAATGACTCAATCTTATTATTTTTAATGGCAGAGTGATACTCCATAAAAGAACCACATTTTTTTTATCCAGTCTCCAGTTAATGGACATTGGGTTGTTTCCAAGATTTAGCAATCACAAACTGAGCTGCTATGAGTGCACATATGTCGTTGTGATATGAATCTTTTGCTTTGTATATATACCTAGCAGAGTGATGGCCAAGTTAAATGGGACCTCCAATCCTAGCTTTTTGAGGAATTTCCATACTGATTTCCACAGAGGTGTGTACAAATCTACACTCCCACCAACAGTGGAGGAGGGTTCCTTTTTCTCCATAGCCTTGCCAACATTTGTTGCTGGCTAATTCTGAAATAGCAGCCATTCTTTGTGGATTGAGATGAAATCTCAGTGTTGTTTTCATCTGCATCTCTCGAATGACCAATGATGTTGAGCATTTTTTCATATACTTCTTAGCTGCTTTTACTTCTTCCTCTGAAAAGTATCTGTTCATTTCAGATGCCCATTTTTGAATTGGGTCTTTAAATTTGGGTGGGTTGATTTTTTTGAAGCTCTTTATATATTCTAGATAGTAGCCCTTTGTTTGAGGAACAGCTGGTATAGATTCTTTCCTATATTGTTGGTTGCCTTTTCGCCCTGTTGGTGGTTTCCTTTGCTGCACAGAAGTTTTTTTTTTTTTTTTTTCTTTTGCTGCTGGGTAGAAAGAACCAATATCGTCAAAATGGCTATATTCCCACAACTACCATATAGTTTCAACACAATCCCAACAGAAATCCCAACAGCATATTTCACATATCTAGAGAAAAAACCCCCAAACATTCATCTGGAACCACAAAAGACCTAGAATAGCAAAAGCAATTCTAAGCAACAGGGACATGCTAGGGGGTATCCTGAACCTGAAACTATACTATAAGGCCACCATGATAAAAACTGCATGGTACTGGTAAAGTAACATACCTGAGGATTAATGAAGCTCCAGAAACTACGCCAGATACCCTGAGTCACCTCATCTTTGACAAACGAGCCAAAATTCCTCAATGGTGGTAAGATAGCCTCTTTAACAAACGGTGCTGGGAAAACTGGGCTGTAACTTGCCAAAGACAAAAGTTAGACCTATCTTTCACTGTGTGCCAAGCTAAAATCATAGTGGATAAGAGATCTAAATATTAAAATGGACACACTAAACCTGCTGCAAAACAGTTAGGTAAAACTCTTGAAGACACTGGCTTAGGGAAAGACTTCTTGAACAAAACCTCTATAGCACAAGAACGGGCAGAAGAAATCAACAAATGGAACCAAACCTCTACCTTTATTTTAACTCTGGAGTTCAGGGGCCCTGGAGGGAGCCTCAGAACAGACTCCACATTAATCCTTTCACACCACCTTGCTTTGCCTGAGACTAACTTGCCTCACTAAATTTCACATAAAGAGCCCCCTCACCAAGTCTTCCGTGAGCCCCTCGCCTTGTGTTTGAAGAGTCAGCCAGGGGTTCCTCTATGATTCTCTCCCCTCATCGACAGCAACTTACTACAATCCCTGTACTTGGGAGGCTAAGGCAGGAAGACTGCAAGAGTTCAAGGCCAGCCTAAACTACACAGTGAGACTGTCTATAAATAACTAAAACTAAACCAAATTTGCCAGATTTCTGGTCCGTTTCGGGAGGGTTTCACTGGAGGAAAAACTCAAGAGAGCCACTCAGAGACAAGGGAGATGACAAATAGTTACAGAAGAGGGAGACCTTGAAAAGCCACTCCCAGATACAGGGGCTGAAACGGGGGATTTCTACACAGAGATGGAGTAGCAAGGATACTCTGGGAGATTCCAGAGATGCTGAGAGATTGGAAGAGGGCCAGGAGGTCAGAGCAGGGGTGATGTGGAGAGAGACAAAGAGCAGAATTTTCTGGCTCTCCGTGTTCTCTTCTGTAAAACGGGCTGCAAACAGTCCCTTCCTCTCCCATGAAGACCCACTGAGTTCACACTTTGGTCTACAGTACAGGCTCAGTGGGCACCGGTCGTGGTGACGTCATCACGGTGCGCCCACAGCTTCCCCGCTGCCTCCTCCACCCAAACCCATCTCCTGCCCCAGCCAGGCTCCTCTCCCATCAGCACGTCCTCGCTCCCAGTTCAGAGGCCGCAGAGAAACAGCGTGAAGAGCCTGGACTTCAGGGCCAGCGTGCAGGATTGGCTGGGAGCTAGCTGTGTGACCCTAAGATCCCCACTTTCCCTTTCGTGCCTCATTTTCTTCTTTGGGTCTTGGAGAACAGTAGCCTAGCATCTCCTCTTAGCAAATTGCTGCAGCAGTTAAATAATTAATTCATGTAAAGGCAATTTCTGTTACAGAAGTACTTAATAAATGTTAGCAATTAGTATTGTAATTAAGTGGCCTCACTGGTTTTCTGGGTTCGGCTTGTCTTCTTGAGATCCATTTTCCAGGTGGCAGTCTGAGAGTGCCTTTTTTGTTTAGTTTTTTGAGACAGGGCTCACTTTGTTGTTCAGGCTAGTCCTGAACTCATGGCAATCCTCCTGTCTCTGCCTCCCAAGTGCTGGGATTATAGGCATAAGGCGCCAGGGACTGAACATGAACAGAAGAACATGCGCTTGCCAGGCAGATGCCAAAACCACTGAGCTAAATCCTCGGCCCCTGGGAACACCTTTTTTAAATGGCAATGAAGAGCTGGGCATGGTGGTGTAAGTCTGAAAGTCCAGCACTCTAGAGGCTGAAACAGCAGGATCCTTGCGAGTTCAAGGGCAACCTGAGCTACATAGCCACAAGACCTTCCCTCAAAAACAGAAAAAGTAGCTCATACCTATAATCCCAGCACTCGGGAGGCAGAGGCAGGAGGATTGCTGTGAGTTCAAGGCTTGCCTGGGCTACATAGTGAGCTCAGGAGGCCAGCCTGAACTACAAAGCGAGACCTTGTTTCAATAGATAGGTAGATAGATAGATAGAGAAAATGGCAATGGATTTACAATCTCAGCACTAAGGCAGAAGGCTCACTCTGAGTTTGAAGTCAGCCTGGGCTACATAGTAAATTTATGGTCAGCCTCAATTACATAGTGAGACTCTGTCTCAAAAAAATCAACCAACCAACCAAATGGCAATGAGAAAAATACTGAAGAGTCACCGCAGACAATACAATGTCTGGATTAGGGTTAATTCTCACTCAGACAAACTAAATGTAGTAAAAAGATGTTTATGGGAGGCAGTTTCAGAATCACCTAGGAGAAATATGTGGGGTTAGCAGTGGCCACTACTGGAAAATTAATGTTTCTGATTTGTTTGTTTCATGGTGCTGGGGTGGAACCCAGGGCCTCAAGCAGGCAGCAAGCACTGCGCCACTGAGCCACATCCCCAGCCTGCTGCTGACCAATTCGATCATCGCTGCAAAGAAGAGTTCTCTTATTTGTTCTAGTTTTCTGTATGTTTGAAATAAAATACTGTACTTGGAAAAAGGTATTCATGGGATCACGGGGAAATTCAAACTCTGAGGATGTCAGGCAGAGAGCTAGAGGGCCTGAGGGACAGAGGACATCCAAATAGCATATTTTGCCAAGTTATAGTTAAATGAAGAAACAAAGAGCTTGGTCTATAATACCTATGTATTCACTTGTTAGGTCTTGGACCCAAAGTGAGAGTACAGAGCACGCTATTTTAGGGCTATACATTATGCACATTCATTATGAGCAGAACTGTCTCTTTTCAGAACAAGGAACATGGCACACTGAGGTGCATAATCTAGGGCCCAAAGTACCAGAGGGGCAACGTGGCCTTCAAATGAAAGCATTCCCTCTAAAATAAGGAAGAAGGCAAGGATGTCTACTATCACTACTCCTGTTCAGTCTGTCCAAACATCAGCCAAAGCGCTCAGGCAACAGAGAAAGATAAAAGGGATTTATGTAGGAAAAAAAGAAAATTAGTATTATTTGCAGATGATATGGTCCTTGATGTAGAAGACCCCCCCCAAATTCCAACAAAAGACTTCTGAAATTACTAACCAAATTCAGCCGTGTAGCAGGATGCAAAATCAATATGCATAAATCAATAGGAAAACAATTCCACTCCCAATAGTCTCAAGAAGAATTAAATACTTAGGAATTCCTCTAAGCAAGGAAACAAAAGATCTCTACAAGGAAAACTATACAACTCTGAAAAAAGAGACTGAAGAGATTATCAGAAAATGGAAAGACACCCCTTGTTCCTGGATAGCAGAACCCACATTGTCAAAATGACCCTACTTCAGACACAGAGGTACAGATGGAATGCAGTCTTACTCTAAATACTAACAACAAAATTCATATAGAAGGAAAAGATCCAGAATAGAAAAGGCAATCCTAGGCAACAGAGGCAAAGTAGGAGACATCGCAATCCCTGGCTTTAAATTATACTACAAAGTTATAGTAATAAAAACAGCACAGCATTGGCAGAAAAACAGACATATGTGTCAGAGGAACAGAGGAGGCAGAAACAACCTCAGACATATTCAGCCATGGAGGAAATACAGGCTCTTTAACAAATGGTGCTGGGAAAACTGGCTGTCCACACACAGAAGAGTGAATCTAGACCTGTTGCTCTGACCATGTGCTTAACTAAAATCAAAATGGATACAGATGTCAGTATGAAAACAGAAACACTTTAGAGGCTGCGAAATGTAGCTCAGTGGTGCTGCATCTGCCTTGCAAATGCAAGACCCTGACTGAGTTCGATCCCCTTTACTGGATAAAACAAACGATGACAAAGATATACAACAACTCAGAAACAACCTGCTGCAAGGAAAAAAAATTGGTAAAATTCTGAAGACATAGGTATAGGCAAGGATGTTCTGAACAGAACTCCAGTTACACACAAGATAACATCAGGAGTAGACGAGGGGGATCATATTAAATTAACAACCTTCACCACAGCAAAGGAAGCAACCGACAGAGTGCAGAGACAACTTACAGAATGGGAAAAGAATTTTCCAGCTACACCTAGAACAGAGGACTAATATCTAGAATATATTTTTAAAACTCTTTGGGCCCTAAAAACAATTAGAACCTCCCCCCAATAAGACACCCACTCAATAAAAATGGACAGCCAAAATAAATATATACCTCTCAGAAGAAGAACAAATGCCCAATAACTATATGAAAAAATATTCAACATCTCTGGCCACTAGAGAAGTAGAAATTAAAACAACACCAAGATTTTCAGTTTATTCCATAAAGAATGGCCGTCATCAAGAAGTCAAATAATGCTGGCATGGCTATGAGGAAAAAGGAATCCTTCTATATTATGCTGTAAACTAGTACAACTATTATAGATATGAAAATGGAGATTCCTCAAAAAATTAAAAGAAAATCTTATTCAACCCAGCTATTCTCCTTCTAGGTAACTTCCTGAAAGAGCTTAAATCATGGGCCAGGGATTTGGCTCAGTGGTACCGGCGCCTGTCTTGCAAGCGCAAGGACTGGGGTTTGATTCCCCGGTAACCACATACCATACTGGGTGTGGAGACTCATGCCCAGCAGCAATCAGTACCACATAACACAGTGCCGGGCGTGGTGCCTCACGCCTGTCATCCCAGCACTTGGGAGGCAGAGGCAGGAGGACTGCTGTGATGTGAGTTCGAGGCTGAGCTCAGGGCCAGCCTGAACTACAAAGTGAGACCCTGTCTCAAAAAAAAAAAAAAAAAAGTTTAAATCATATTACAAAGATACAAGGACAGCTATGGGTTTTTTTGTTGTTGTGTGTTTTATTTTTTGAGACAGGCTGTCACTTGTGTAGTTCAGGTTGGCCCTGAGCTCAGCCTTGAACTCACAGCAATCTTTCTGTCTCTGCCTCCCAAGTACTGGGATTACAGGTGTGGAGTGGATTATAAGTATATCTTGCCAGCAATGTAATTGTTACAGCTAAATCTGGGAAGCAACATATATGCCATCACAGAAAAATGGATAAAGAAAATATGACACTTGTACCAAGTGGAATATTACTCTTCTACAAAGAATAGTAAATTTGGCTGGGCATAGTGGCACACACCTGGAATCCAAGCACTCAGGAGGCTGAGGCAGGAGGATTTTGAATTCAAGGTCAACCTGGATTGCATAATGAGTTCGAAACCAGTCTAAAGTACATAGCAAGACTTTGTCTCAAAAAACTAAAACTAAGAAGACAAATTTATGTCATTTGTAGGAAAATGGATACAGCTTGAAATATATTAATTGAAATAAATCAACATCCAAGCTTAAATACCATATGGCTTCTTTCATATGAGAAACCTAAAATAACAACTAAAGTAACGACTAAAATAAAAGATACATTAAAAAGAAACAAGAAGATAGATCTTTTTGCATAGGAAGGGGACTGAAGCTGCAGGAGGTGGAGGGACAGGGATACGAAAAGAATTAAGATACATGTGTGCATATACTGACTCCCCACAGTGAACGTACTGAGTAATCAGTATGTGTTGCAAACATGAACTAAGAAAGAAGAAATGGAGTAGGAAGAGAGAAAGGAAGGGAGGAGAAAGGAATAAAAAGAGTCAAGATATCTTAAGTGCATGCACCTACTCCCTATGGATCATATCTCTCTCTCTCTCCCTCCCTTCCTTCCTCCCTCCCTCCCTCCCTCTGTCTCTCTCTCTCTCTCTCCCAGGCAAGTCTGGAACTCACAGCAACCCTCCTGCCTCTGCCTCCCGAGTGCTGGGATTACAGGTGTGAGCCACCAAGCCCGGCACTGTGGCATGTGGTGCTGATTGCTGGTGGGCATGAATCACTATGTCCGCCATTGCTGTATGTGATTACCGAGACGGAACCCAGGCCCTTGCACTTGCAAGGCAGATGCCAGGACCACTGAGCTAAATCCTCGGCCTAAGTTTTATTTTTCTTTCTTTCCTCTGCTGGGGATGGAACTCAGGATTTATGCATGGTAGGCAAGTGCTCCATCACTAACCTACACTCCCAGCCCCACTTTCTGTGTTTAAAGTCCTTCCTCGATTTCACACTCTGTTTAGGCTCTTCTCCAAGCTCTTTCAGCTCACGCTGTACATTCCACCCCTCATTTTCTCTCCCCACCACAGGGGCTTCTTCTGTTAATTCTTTCAAGTATGTGTTCAACAGATTTATTAAATATCTGCTATGTGTAAGCCCTGTTCTGGATTCTGAGGACAGAGAGAGATGGACAAGGTAGACCCATTGTCTATCATAAGAGCACATATTCTAGAAGACAGGGGGCATGGTGGTTAGGGGGCGAGAACAGAGGAGTGCAAGAAAGAGGGCTCCCTCCACAAGAAACGAGGCAAAGCAAAGAAGCTCTGGTTAAGAGTGTCTGTGGAGAGACCAAAGCAGCTACCCCAGCATTCTGACTCCTCAGCTCTCCGACACTGCCAGCCATGCGGAGGGCTTTTATGGGAATATTATGGTCATTCCGGGACTTCCACGCTCACTACCTGGGAAGAAAGCCAGCGTGAGCCTTCCCTGCCTGGCACTTGCGGAGGGAGTCTGGTCAGCTGTACCACCCGGCCGGGGACATACGGTAGTTCAGGGTGTGAGAATCTTGATTCACTCAAGAGGGGAGGGTGTCACGCGCAAAGCAAATAGTGTCTTTTATTGGGGGCCACCTCCCTCTGAGTTCCACTCTCAGGTTCCGGAGAAGAAATGAACATTTTTTTTTTTTCAAATGCCTCAAGGGGACTTTGCGACTGGCAGCGAATTTCAAAACTGCCGCAGAAACTGAACTGAGGCTCCTAGTGGACTTCTCGAAAAGAAGAAAGAGAATTTTTATAAAGAGGGCTGCGCACCGTAGGGCCGTCTCCCCATCTTCAAGCGTAGCGGTTCAGTTTAGACCGGCCACGCTTGACTCCATTCAGCCACCGTAGGCCCCGCCGCCGCGGCGCGCTTTCCCGCGACCTTTCCGCCGCAGCTCTGCGCGGTTCGGGAACGCGCCAGCTGGGCGTTCTCCACCACCCCACCCCCCACTCCCCCACACACTCCGCAGCATCTGCTGGCTGTGACTGCGCACGCGCGCAGACGCCCCCTCCACCGCGCGGGAGGAGCGGGTGGGAATGAGGCCGGGCCTGGCCGCTAGCAGGCTTCCTCCTCCCCTCCCTGTGCGCTGCTCCCCTGCTGGCGGATCTGGCGGGTCCGGCGGGTCCGAGGGCTGCGCAGCGGAAGCTGAAGCTGCAGCCAGAGCAGCCGAAGCGGGAGGGGCCCCGAGCCCCGCCCCCGGGAGGGGCCGCCTTGCAGGTGAGAAGGGCGGGGCCCAGGTACGGACGCTGGGTCCAAAGGAATGGGATTGGAGGCGGGCTCCTGAATTCCTCCCAGGGGCATCGACTGGGGTCCAGGTGGGACTTGCATGGGTGCCAGGATGCCTCTGTTCCGAGGGTGCATTGAGCGCGGGATGCGTGGATCCCCGAGGGGGAACCTCCCTAGGGGACTCAGGATTGCTGCACACTCCCCTCCTTCCATCTTTCTCCAGGTCCCCCTCTGCCCCCTACAGCCCCAACTCTACGCAGAGGATGAGATTTAACAGCAAGGAGGCGGCCGACGTAGCGGCAATGGACTGAGCGTGAGGCAGAAGCCGGGTAAAGCTACCTCTGGCACGGGATACCCGCTCCACGCACTCGCGAGCCCCTCGGCCGCGGGCCTGTGACGCGGAGCTGCCGACTTGGGTGTTTCGGTAGCTCCGCCCACTCCCGCTGTGGACGCCCCAGAGGTCTCGGGTGGCGGGAGAAGGTTTCAGAGTTCCTCCTGTGGAGTACCCCCCCGCCTGCTCCCCTCAAGGCCAGTCCTGGGTTTAAATTGTGAAGAGATGGCCTTTGGGTTGGTGCTCTTAGGCCTGCCCAGAACTGTCCCAGAATTACACAGACCCTGGCCCTAAACAGACCGACAAAACTGCCCCCGTTGAGCTGGTAATCACTGGGGAACCTACCCCCCAGCCCCTAGGTCCCTGTGCCAGCAGGATGTTGGAGCGAAGCGTGAAACCCCAGGCCAGGACCACAGGTCCTAACGCTTCTGGCAAGGACCAAGTGACCAAAAGAGGTGAGAGCATTGGCCTGTAAGGACCACTCCCCAGGAATGGGGGAGGGGGAATAAAATAGTCCTGTAGAAGGGCCGGGGTGGGGGGTTTAGCTCAAGCGGTACCGCCTCTACCTGGCCCGATACCTGGTACCAACAATAACAAAAAGGAATTATGTAGGAGAATCTTAGGGTGAAAATTTGTGGGCCCAGGATTCTGGGGAAACTTTCCTTGTGCGTTGGGAGATGCATCACAGCCTTCCTCCTCCCCTCCCTCTGCTCTAGGGCTCGGGAAATTACAGGAGGCACCAGAGGGCTTAGTCTCTTTGGGGAAGCCTTTGTAGTTTGGGGTGCAAAAACACCACCATTTGCAGTGAATCTGTGATGGCTGAAATGCTGAGATACATTTTGAGGGGCCTCTCCAATATTAAGGTGGTGTTGGACCCTGGCCCAGCACCAGGGTGTGGGATGCTTCTGGAAGCCCACCAGCCCTCCTGTCCCCCAGATCTCCACCAGGGCCTGCCGCAGAAATCCAGCCAGTCACAGAAACCCAGCCAGTCTGCTCCAGGGCCCACTGCTGCCGGGGCTGCGCCTCCCGGGCCCCGCCGGCGGCCCCCGCCCCAGCGCCCACACCGCTGCCCTGACTGTGACAAGGCCTTCTCCTACCCGTCCAAGCTGGCCACACACCGGTTAGCTCATGGTGGCACCCGGCCCCACCCGTGCCCCGACTGCCCCAAGGCCTTCTCCTACCCCTCCAAGCTGGCAGCACACCGCCTCACGCACAGCGGTGCCCGCCCGCACCCGTGCCCACACTGCCCGAAGGCTTTTGGCCACCGCTCCAAGCTGGCAGCTCACCTTTGGACCCACGCACCCACCCGTCCCTACCCTTGCCCTGACTGCTCGAAGTCCTTCTGCTACCCCTCCAAGCTGGCAGCCCACCGCCACACACACCATGCCACTGATGCTCGCCCCTATCCTTGCCCGCACTGCCCTAAGGCTTTCTCGTTCCCCTCCAAGCTGGCTGCCCATCGCCTCTGCCATGACCCTCCAATGGCTCCTGGAAGCCAGGCTGCCAGCCGGCACCGATGCTCCACCTGCGGCCAGGCCTTTGGCCAAAGACGCCTCCTGCTTGTGCACCAGAGGGGCCACCACCAGGTGGAGGGTCAGGGGGAAAGAGAGTGAGCTTTCCCAGCAGTTCACGGTCCCCTCTGCCACCGGCCCGGTCAGTAGAGAAGTAGGGATCCTACGCTGGCCAAAATTTGCCACTTCTAGAGAGCTGGCCAGAAGAGACTGGCCGTTTGTAGCAGGCCTGAGAGTAGGAGGCTCGGTAACTGCCGGCCTGAGGGGCAGGTGTCAGCCAGACTTAGCACTGGGTCCAGCACTGCGGACCTAGAGCTGCAGGTGGTGGTGCTTGCTGTCTGGTTCTGCCCCCAACTTCTATGGCAAAGGTGAAAAATCAGCAAGTATCCAGCCTGGGAAGGAATGTGGGCAAACTGGCTCTCCTTAGTGTGTTGAATCAAAGTTTAACTTCATGACCCCACCTTGGCCACATGACCATTTAAGACACACACCTCCCTGCAGAAATGATTCCACCTGTAGGAATTTATCCTATAAACTCAAGCCTATAAAGGTAAGGATGTTCACAGCAGCATGATGGTTGTGGCCAAATTGGAAACAGTCCATGTGCCCATCAGTGGGGCCAGCAGTGGATGATGACACTGCCCTGGAATGGAGTATGTAGCTCTGTGCACTGATGTAGAAACAGCCTGAGGTACACAGGTGAGACAGGCAGATAAAGGTATCCCGACAGCACCGAAACATCTGAAAGCCCAAGCCGTGGAGCCAGCCCTGCCTGCTTCCTTAGGACTCGTGAGTCCTTGGACAAACACTTCTCTGGACTGTGGTTTACCTGTAAAATGCAGATGTCTTAAGGCATTGGGAAGGACAGACAGCATCTCAGGCAAAGCCAGTCCCTTTTTGGACCCATCTTCCCACCTGACGTAAAGGTGAACAACCTAGGGTAGGACCACTCTCTGTTCCATAGAAGCACCTACTGAGCACTGTGCCCCGCACGGGACGTTAGGGACACAACTGTGAACACAGACTTGATCTAGTGAGGTCCAAAAGAGGGTGGCGATGCAGGCCTGTAGGCCCCACAATGTAGGAGACTGAGAAAAGAGCGAAAGTTCCAGCCTAGCCTGGGCAGCTCAGCAAGACCTCAGATCAAAATGGAGGAAGTGGGCGACGCTGGGGATTTGAGCAATGATGGAATCCTTACCTAGCATTTGTGGGGCCCTGGATTCAACCCCCAGTACAGAAAAGGCCAACACTAAAAGTATGGGAACCTCGTTTGCCCTTTCCCCAGATACCAGAATTATAACAAGGCTGAAGTAGTGAAGTCTGTGATGTTGACTTGAGAACCAGCCACTTCGGGAGGGGAAGTGAGCGCGCAGAAACAGACCTGCCTTTATCCTAATGCATGCAAACCCTCCCCGTAGCTCAGGGAGAAACAGACTTCCCAGTAAGGGATATGATAGTGTACATGCTGGTTGTCCACTCCCCCACACTGCCCCTTCACGTGGAGCTACACATCCACTCTGTTTTAATCTTTAAGACTTTTTTTCTAAGTTGCCCAGGTTGGTCCTAAACTTGAGTTTTCCTGCCTGCCCTCCCAGAGTGCTGGGATTATAGGGGTAAACCACTAGGCCCAGCCAGATAATAATCCTTGGGTTTTACAGGCCATAGTTTCTGCTGGAGTAGAAAAGCAGCTGTATACAGCATGACACACAAAGGGGTGTGGCTGTGTTCCAATAAAACTCCAAAAAATTAGTGGACTAGACTCTGCTACTGAGCTTCAATTTACCAACTCTTGCCGTAGATGAACAGGGAAAGGACACATCAGTAAGTGAGGCTAAAATACAAAGTGAATGGGATCCTGTGGTATGCAGAGTAATTCCCTCTAAATGTCTTGGTGTAATCCCCAGAACCTGTGAGCGCACACACAGCAAGGGCACCTTGTATATGTTTAGGAATGCTCTCTGGAAGTGGGGAGATGAGCCTGGTGATTCAGGTGGGCCCAGTGAGGTCACAGAGCAGAGAGGACAGGTCAGGATAGAGGCAGAGATGAGTGTGACAGATACTGGCAGCCTGTGGAAACTACAAACTGAAATGGATTCCTCCAGAGAATTTCCAGGCCTGTGGACACTTTCGTTTGGACTACTCATCTCCAGAACTGTAAGAAAATAAATCTGTGTTGTCTAAAGCCACTAAGCTTGAAGTGATTTGTTACACAATGGGAAATGAATATTGATCCTGCCTCACACCACACACAAATTTAAGATCTAAATTTGAACAGAACTCTTAAAGATATTTAACAGGAAATAAGAATTATTTTAGTAGCACAGAAAAGTACCCTTTTAGTAGCAAGAAAGTACCCCTCAGAAACAAAAGGTGTAAGTCGAATCCCCAACCACCATCTTTTCCTACCTAGTGCAAGTCAGCACCATGTGATCGGTGGCTGGTGTACTTTTACACTGCACCCCCAATCTTGTGCATGGAGGACAGAATAAAGGCCCCAAAGACATTCATGTCTTAAACCCTAGACCCTGAGAATATGTGGCAAAGGAGAATTATAGTTTAAAAAAAAAAAGGAATTAAAATTGTGAATCAATTAACTTTAAAAAGAGATGAAAAAGAAAATGGGGCTGGGTGTGTTAGCAAATACCTGCAATGCCAGCACACAGGACTGCTGAGTTCGAGGCTGGCCTGAAGTATACAGCAAGACTCTGTCTCAAAAAAAACCCAAAAAACAAAAATGGGGGAGAAGTGTCTAGAAAGAGAGGAATCAAAACAAGGTATGTAAGTACATGTACCTACCCACTAAGATGAACATAAATATGAACTGCAAATTTACTAAAAAACATTTTTCAGAGACACTGGGCCGAGAATTTAGCTCAGTGCTTCTGGCATCTCCCTGGCAAGTGCAAGGTCCCAAGTTCAATCTCCAGTAATCACATATCACAGGGCCGAGAGTGGTGGCTCACGCCTGTATTCCCAGCACTTGGGAGGTACAGATAGGACTGCTGAATTCCAGGCTGGCCCGGGCTACATAGTGAGTTCGGGGCAGCCTGAACTACAAAAATAAGACCCTGTCTCAAAAAAGAGACACTACTCAGATGACCCAGGTAGGCTCAGTTAGTCACAGGGCCTTTGGAGGAGGAGGGTGAGACAGAAGAGGCAAAGTGATGGGACATGGGGACGTAGCCCATCCTTCTCTGGCTTTGAATATGGAAGGAGAATGTGGTGTGGGGGCCACTAGATGCTGGAAAATACGTGAAAGTGGAGTCACCCCTAGAGCCCGCAAAACTGCCCTTGCCATGATTTCTAGCCCAGGTAGATACCCATTTCTGCTCTTTGCATTTTCCAACCTGAATACCGAACAGTTGTTATATGAAGCCAACAAGTTTGCAGAAATTTGTTTCAGCAGCCCCGGAAAGGGTAGCAGTGAGGGATCAGTACCCTGAATGTGAGAGTGAGCAGACGACCACAGGCAGCCCACTGCCACCTCCATCTCACTAATGACCAATCAAAGTCTGGAAAGAAAGTAGGTGCAGCTCGGGCCCTCACTTGGGTGGTAAGGCCACGTCAGGAAAGGGTTGGAAAGGTTCCCCGCCAGTCTGCTCTCACACCTGACTGTCCCACCCCTGCCAAGTCCAGCTTCTCGGACTGGAGTCCAAAGCCCCGTGGGCAACCCTGTCCGAAAGAACTTTCCAGAGTGACAGGCGCTTGCTGCCTCTGTCGGATCCCCACAGACACCTGGAAGCTTGTGCCTGCGGTACTGGGCTTTACTCTCCTTGCAGCACACAGCCGCCCTCCAGTGGCCACCACACTGGCCAGCACGGCTCCGCGGAATGGACCCAGCTTCCTCGCTAAATGTGCTCCGAAAGCCTCTTCCCATAAGCAATGCCTTCCCGCCTCCTTTGCCCTGCTGTAGCCCTCGCTACAGTGCCACCCTTCTTCTGCCCCATTCACAGAAACTCAGCTTAATGCCTACCTTCGGCATGTGGACCCTTGAAGGGCCCAGGATTTAGGTGGGCTGGGTAAGATGCTCCTTCCTCGGATTCTGCCTGCTGGGTTAGGCGACATGCAGTGGATGCTACATGCATGGCAAACTCTGAGACCCGTGGGACAACGGCCTTATCCTGGAGGAGGTGCGCTGAGACCAAGATTAACGGTCTCTCATGGGCATCCAGCCGTGTCCCACAGAAGGGCAACCCACACACAGAGCGGAGCAGTGCCAAGGGCCAGGATACACCCCTGCCACCTCGGCACAGAGGTGCAGGGCCAGGGTCGGCAGGCAGCTCAGGCCTGGCCTCATGGAGTGGAAGCAAAACCAAACATGAGGCATGAGCCTGACTGAGATGGGGCAGCATCTCCAAACCAAGTCACTTTTATTAATCTCCCGTGTGCACGTGTGTGTGCGTGCGTGCACCCAAGCACACAAGTGCACAGCTCAGGCCTGGGGCACCACCCCGTAGAGCTGGTGGGGAAGTAACTTCTGCTTCTCATTACAACTGTAGATCCATCGGGGCCGCACGAATGCCAGGGAAGGGTTGTCCATCAGGGCCTATGAGAAGGTCCATGTGGGAACACGAGTCGAAGGGACGAGGGAGCGGGGGGCTCAGGTTCCCCTTCATCAACCCCTCTCCACCTCCAGGGCTCACCTCCTCGAAGCTAGGGTCCCAATCCTGTGCCGTGATCACGAACTGGACACGGTCACTCATGTAGTCCTCGAGCTCCCTGCAGGAGAGGAAAGGAGGCAGAGGACGTGGCAGGCATCAGCGCCCCCTCAGCACCTTAATCCCCAGTCACCTCACAGGTTCTGTCCTCTCCAGCCCCACCGATGCCCCTGCAGCTGCCTGTGAGGCCTCCGTGATCCCACGTACCAGCCCTGCCAAGCCACACTGGCCGAGGGCCCCACAGTCTGCTGTCTGTGGTATTCTCAGTTTCAGCCCCTCTGGAGAGGGAGAGCCAAGAAGGGAGCCCAAGGGAGGCAAGCCACCAGGCCGGCATCGGACGCCAGGCTGTGCCCACCCTGCTGGATACACCTTTCTCCCCGGACTGCCTCCTTCCTGTCACATCCCATCCCGTCCTGGACCATCGCCCCCACCCCTAGACTGACCCGTTGAAGGCTGTGACATATCGAATGAGCTTCCGCCGCTCGTCCCCAGGAAACTCCCCATACAGGAAGAAGTGCTTGCCCTGGAAGAAGTCTGCAGGAGACAGCGGAGGAGTGTGAGTGCTCTGTGGTCTACAGCACCACCCCGGAGGGACGGGACAGGACACAAGACTGGAGCAGAGGCCAAGCGGGGGCGTGGGGGCGGGCAGTGGTTTGTTTGCCTTACTACTGGGAGACACAACGACTTAACACAGTGTCCCTCGTGGACAGGCTGCAGCCACTGCATCAGCTCAGCCCTGGAGGCCACCCCAGAGCTGCTGCTTTCCCACTGGGCCGCCTGCTCCTGACAGCCGTCTCCTCTAAGTGGTTCATTCTTTCCATTTTCCCAGGATTTCCCAGGCCACTGACTGTCACCTCTTTAAAGCTGTGGAGGTTGAAGTCTCCTGCTATCAGCCGTGAGAAGCTGGGGAACAGCTCC
>PVIR01006655.1:0-64761 GCA_004026965.1 Petromus typicus | reverse complement strand
AAAAAAAAAAAAAAAAAAAAAAAAAAAAAAAAAAAAAAAAAAAAAAAAAAAAAAAAAAAAAAAAAAAAAAAAAAAAAAAAAAAAAAAAAAAAAAAAAAAAAAAAAAAAAAAAAAAAAAAAAAAAAAAAAAAAAAAAAAAAAAGAAAGAAAGAAAGAAAGACATCCTGAAAAGAAAGAGAAAATACACTGTGAAGAGGGAAAGTGAGTGTCAAAACCAAACTCAAGGTATCAGTCACAGCCTTTCACATTACCAAACCAGAAATTCAGAATTACTCTAATTACTACTTAAGAGCATTTAATATGAATAGAGCAATAAGGGGCCTGAGAAAAAATAAAACGGAAACAGCAAGAATTCATCTGAATTAGAAAATGCTTTCTATGCATTCATTAGAAGATGATGTGGCAGCCAGAAAAATTGCAACACATAAAAAAAAGATTCAATGGAATCTTCCCAAATAGAAATGCAGAGAGAAAACCAGAATGAAAAATAGTTCATCTAAGAATATTTCCAGTAACTTAGCCTAGATGTACCTGCAATTACAAATGGATCGGAAAGGAGAACAGAGCAGAGCAGAACTTGAAGTCCTAACGTGGAGACTATGTCAAAATCAACAACAGGAACCCAACCATCGGACCAGGAAGCGCGGACAACAAGTGGGATTAAATAATGTAGCTTACACCTCGCCATTTGGTAGTCAAATTGCAGAATAATAAAAAGAAAGACTACCTTAAAGAAGAAGATAGAGAAAGGTATATTAAATGTTAAGAATAGCAGTGCACTTTTCTTCAGAAACTATGTTCACAGAATAGAGTGGAATAAAATGTTTAAACTGATGAAACAAAACCCACATAATTTAGAATTCTGTAGTCAGTAAATTACCCTTCAAAACTGAGGACTCACTGAATATATTCTCAGACAAAGGAAAACGGACATTAGATACGGCAGCAAATGCAGCCTGAGGAACTGGTAAATAAATGTCTTCAAGATGAGAAAAAATATTTTATCAGACACTTAGATTTAAACAGTGTATGCACATTAAGAAAGAAATGGAGTTACAGAAGATATTTTTATTATTCATGATTGCTCTAAAAGACAGTTGCGTACAGTAAAAATATGTATGGATAAGTGACATGAGTGACAGACACGTCAAAAGGGCAAAGAAGGAATCAGGATCACTGTGTTACAAGGTATCTGAAGGAATCCAACTGCAGCGATCCTGAGCAGAGACCGGCTAAGAGCCCCTCGCCTCACTGTGGCTCCTGGGAACCCTGACATCCCTAACCCTGCCATGGACAGCCACTGCTCCGGCTCCCGCGCTTCCTTGGCACCTGTGTTCCCTGCTCTCTTTCAGCTGTTCCTGGCAGGGAGCCACAGCCCCTCACTGAGCTCTCTTTCCCAGCCCTATGAAGACCCCCTGGCCTGGAGAGCAGTGGGTCTGGGCTCTGGGGCCAGAGCTGCCCCTCTCAAGTTTGTTCTACAGTCACCCTGTCCTATTAAGCTTGAACTTTTGTTTCTTCTTTTCCTTAACAGGAACTGCACATGTACACTACAGAACTGGCTGAAGATATAACTTATTTTAGTTATAAGTGCACTTAAAACTCTCTAGAGAAACTTTTTTTTGTAGAAACTTTTTTTTTGAAAAATATGAAAATGTCATCTTATAAAATGAAGAAATTAGGCTGATTGCAGATAAAAAGGAAGTAGCAGAATAAGTGAATGAAGAATAGTTGCAAATATGGTCGATAAAATGGAACTATGTCAAATAAGTGTGAATGGCATAACACATCCACTAATAAATGAAAATTGATTTTAAAAAGGGATAATTCTGTGTTTGTAAGAAACCCAATTTACATATAAAGCCTTCTGTATATTAAAAGTAAAATGAAAGAAATATCATGCTAACAGTACTCCAAAGGAAAGTGGAACAGCTGTATTAATTTTGGAAAAAGGAGACTTCCAAACAAGAAAGACAATTACAAATCAAGGGAGATACCTACTGCAGACATATAGATACAGTGATACAGTGGTCATTTGTAAAAAGACACAATAATTCCTAATGTGTCTCCATCTGATGAAGGGATATAGAAGGCATGGAACAAAATCTGACTGAAATACAAGGGAAATAGTCTGTCCTAGCTGAGGACCTCAATGTGCTTCTTTCTAAGAATGTAGGTATTTTGGGAAATACAAATATTTAGAAGAAAGCTTTTTCTAAAAAAATCAGGTTTTGAATCTCATACATATAAGATAGAAAAAGATATCCAGAAGTAGATATAGATATAGATATAGATATAGATAGTAGTCACTAAGATGAACTTATCATCATTGAGCCCCTAATTCCCTATTTTACACTAAAGCCCTACTTGATACCTATCTTCCATGAGGGATTTAGTTGAACTAGACTAATGCTTAGAAACTTCCAAGAATGGGATTTGGAGCAAGTCCATGTGGTTATAAACATTTATTAAGATCGCTGATGTCATTACTGCAGCCCCCGTGTTATGCAGTGTTAGTGCAGCTGGTCTAGATTCTGCCGCTCACCAGCTGGAGACCTGCACAGACTGACAGCTGCCAGTGACGGGGTGGCATCTTACTGGGACTGAGATGTGGAGCAAGGGACGGAGAGAGAAAGCAGCAGTCTATTCTTGGAACCTCTCCACTCACTTTGCAATGGTTTGACTTAATGACTTTCAAATTTACGATGGTAAGAAAGAGATCTACATTGAATACATACCATTCTGTCAATTATGA
The DNA here is from genome assembly GCA_004026965.1 of Petromus typicus. Taxonomy (NCBI): domain Eukaryota; kingdom Metazoa; phylum Chordata; class Mammalia; order Rodentia; family Petromuridae; genus Petromus; species Petromus typicus. The sequence continues at coordinate 62,009 of PVIR01006655.1, read as the reverse complement.
ATTTGGTATGTGCCTAGGCTACACATATTAGCAGCAAGCTGAAAGATGAGACCTCACAGTGCTGGACATCAGCAGTGAGCTTCCGCTCCCAGGAAATTCCCTGGCCTGAGGAGAAAGAAGGATGCTGTGCACCGTGCTGAGCTGATAGGTATGTTAAATGTACTTTTGATATGGGGCATTTTCAATTTACAGTGGGCTTATTGGGATGCAACTATCACGTGCTGATGGGTTTTGTGCTACCTCTGACTAATTGGAATAGTGAACCAGAATGATGCTAAACCTTTTAGAACTTCCAATCACAAGCACCCTCTGTGGTGTGTGTCACAGGTTCACCACCACTGATGTAGGCCTTGGTGACTACAGCATCATTTTAAAACGTTACTGAAGTCAGGGCACGTGGTGGGAGAGAGCTGGTGTTGGAGTCATGTTAAGATCCTTTGCTTCCCTGTGCAGTGGTAGGTTGGCCTGGGTGCTCCAGAGCAGTCCTGAGGTTCCCCAAACATCGGGCACATCTGTGACCCAGGCTCCACTGTTCAGAGTGTTCTACCTTGAAAACCACACTTCCAAGTATGTTGTATGTTTTCATTCTTGGATCTTAAAGCTGTGGATTCCCTGTGCCCCAAATGCTTGTCTCTATTCACATTCATGGATTATCACTTTAATATCCAATTTGTATTGGTTGGTGCTTCTTACAATTTAGAGAAATGTGTATTTTCAGTTTTCTTAATTTCTATAGGACTGGAAAACATCTCACTACTCCTTGTATCATGACTTTAGGCCTTAACTTTTCTTCGTACTGAGTTTTGTCTTACCCAACTAAATGAAATTCATAGAGGAAAGAATAATTTGCAACAATATGTCCTTGAGTTCTTCACACAGCTAAATCTACAGTAGGCACAAGACTTCTTCCAAACAATGTTATTTTAAACAAAATTTCACTGCCCTGAACTTTCAAGTCCATGTGAAGGATACAGCAATAAATCAAAGCATCACTACTTGAAATGAAAAATTTATGGCTTCTGAGTTGCGTGTGTCTACACCAGCTCTGCTGCAAAAGTACTATATCAGGGTACATTTTAGACTTTCTGTGCAGCTAAAAAGTTTGAGTGTGCAAGAGTGATCCAAAATCTGCATTATGGCCTTTGTTTTAACAGTACTGGGGATTAAATCTAGAGTCTTGTGCATGCTAAACAAGACTTGTACCCATAAGCTAAATTCCTAGCTCTTTCAATGCCTTTGTTGTTGTTATTTTTGTGGTGTCTGCTTGTTTGATTGTTGAGACAGTTTCCCACACTACTCTCAAACTTAGGATCCTCCTGCCAGTCTCTGAAGTAGAGAGAATTATGCGCATGCACCACTGCACCCAGCTTGCAGTGTGCATCTTATCAGAGGTTGTAATTTTGATTTGCTGGGTGAAAAATAAGTTGTATGCCATAATATATCACAAAATAGTCCTCAATGGATAAGATCATCTAGGATAGAGAAAAACACACTTCACTTGTTGTCTAGACTCAAAATCTGACACATGAAGGACGTGGCGAGTTACAGATTAGTTCCTGTGGGACCCAACAAAACGAGCAGTGTAATGCCTTCATATGCTTAGACCGTGTATTCATGCTTGTTTCTAGGTTAAAACTAAAAGAAGAAAATTAGGGCAAAGCTATGGCATTTTGAGGCAGGAATGAGGAAGTCAGCCTTCAGTCAGAATGACAGTTTGAAACCTTTTGATGTACACAAATTAGATCTGCATGTGCAGCATGGAATATGATTGAAGCTAAAGCAGATGCTCCATTCCCATTCCAAAACCATGCAGCTTTCTAGTGCTGATGGTGTCTTAGCAAACAGAGCAAAGTAAAAAGCGTGGTCATGCTGGAATGGGGGGCTTTCTGCCAAGAAAGGTGAGATATTATCTCAAATAAAGTCAGTAGGAGAAGAAACCCATAAAAGATTGGTCTGGGCACTTAATGAAGAAAATCTAAATAGATCCAAAATCTGAAGACAAGATTCCCTAAACTAAAAATCCATCTTGGGCTTTGTGGTTTTTCTGATATGGTGATTGGAAAATATTTTAAAGATCTGAAACTATCACTCCTAAGGACAATTAAATTAAAGATTACAGTCTATAATAAGAGACCAACATGTTAAAATATTTCTTTATATAGTGCATTTTATTTTGTACTGTGGGACCTAAATTTACCTCATGAGAAAACAGACTTTGTTGTCAGACATCAATTGAAATAATGGTCTAAATATAGCAGTAAGGTCATGGTGAGTCTCAGTGTCCTGATCCTTAAAGTGGAAGAGAAACACCTTCTAGGATAACGCAGACCTGTCGGGAGACCATGTGATGTACGAAACAGCTGAAGTCAGGAGCCTGCACCGAAATGAAGCGGTTTGTTAGTTGTTGCTATTTTGGGTGCAACTTTATAACCAAAGACAAAATGGAAGAGAAAAGCAGTGACTGAAGAGTTAGCAGTGTAAACACAGGAAACGCTTCGCTGTCCAGGAAACTTCCCAGATCCTCCCTCCCTACTGCCCAGGGAGTCGATGGGCCTCACATAGGGCTGTACTGTCTGCTCGATTTTGCATGTGTTATATTTGGTAATTTTTAGTAGCGATCTGCTGCAGGGTTGAGAAATTTATAATTTTCAACTTGTATTTTTTACTCTTTTTATCGGTTATACAGGTGAAGGGCTTTTACTTTGGCAGATTCATACGTGAACACAACTTTGATCCCTTTGATCACTGTCACTCGCCCCAAATGCTTGCCCCATTTTCTCCCCTTGCTTCAAGATGTGGGCATTTTGTCTAGGTGTATTCTCCCTATTTACCCCTCCCCCCAGGACTGACACATGACTCTGGGCATCCTGTGTGAGAGGCAGAGTGGAAGGAGTTGTCACTCTGCACCTACCAACAGTACGTCATTCCCTCCTCAGACTGAACTGGTACAAGTCCATCATGTCTGGCTCCTTCTACTGGTAGTGAAGATAACATTTTTTCAAAAAATTCTCAGGCATTTTCTACCTTTCATTTGGGTGCAAAGAGTCTTAGTTTCAAAGGCTCCCTGGATGGTCCACATCAAAGCTATGCAAATCAAATAAGAATCAAGATATATCATGTACAGGTATAAATTCTGAATGATTTATATGATCAAAATGTATACCTAAAATCTACCAATAAACTCCATAAAGAAAAAAAAAACAATATGCAAGTCAAAGCTGGTAGTAACAAATAATATAACAACATAGGAAGTCTAACCTGACTTTGGGACATTAAGAATTGTAATTATACTAACAAATAATTGTATTGGGTGCATGTTAAGAGGTCTAAGGTCTATTCTAAGAGGTACATTTGTATTAACTTATTTCAGCCTTAGACCAACTGCACAAAGCAGGTGTTACATGAGTTGTGAATCCCCAGAATTCATATGCTGAAACTCTAACTTGTAATATGAGTAATTATAATTAAGACTTTGAAGGAAGTGCAATAATTAAGTGTAAGGGAGGTCAGAGAACACATCCCTGGAATGCAAGCTGGGAGTGCTGGTGGCCATATTGGAATTTCTCTCTCCCGCAATGGAAGACCCTGGGAGGGCTCATGAGAAAGTGGCTGTCACGAGCCAGCACGAAAGTACTTACCACAAACAGCTTGCTGGCAGCTTGGTTTTGCACTTGTGCAATCTAAACCTGCCAGACAATAAAGTTCTCCATGTTGACGCTGTGCAAACTATGGTATTGGGTCATAGTATCTCAAGCTAACTAGTCAGTCACATCCTGCATAATGACAATATGGCCGACAATGGGCCAGAAACACAGAGATGGTCCAATAATTTTAGGATGCCTAGTGACACTGTAGCCATCTTGGTTTGTGTAATCACACTCTGGGATGTTTACAAAATGAAAGTATTGTCTAATGACACTTCTCTCAGAACCTGTTCTCTTCCTTACATGGAGTACGCTGTACTCCAATCACACATGACCCTGCAGTGCACTGCAGTAGAAACAGCAGAGCTCACACATGTCCCACAAATGTCCTAGGATCCTCTGCCTGGCAGTTAGAGCAGCCATATTAACAGCTCTAGCAAACTGACAGTGTCTACTAGTGTCACTTTACAATGAGGTGTGGAGGCAGCAGGGCATCTTCAAAAGTGCCTTCCTTACCTGACTGGAGAAGGCCAAGTGTTCTAGAAGCCAAGGCCACCAGAGGTGAGGCCTGTCCACCCAGATCTGGAGAGGCTGTGTGGGGCCGACCATACCCACTGACCACGCACAGCACATGTTGGAGATGTAGTAGGAATAAAAATTAAAATGTCAAGGAACCGTTACTCAGTATGTCCTACTTTATTCTGACTAGCATATTCTCTCTTTTCAAAATTAATAAACTATTTCAATAAACCAGAACAAATGTTTCCTTTTTATTTACCTAGCCATGCATACATTGCAAATATCAATAGAATATCATCTTACAATAATGAAATAAACTACATGAATACAAGAGGATTCTTTCATTGGCCCAGAAGAAAAAAACTACTTCAAAATTTGAACCAAAGATAAATTTAATCTCAGTCCTATAGTCTGGGTAGAAGAAACACATTAGATTGAGGATTGTAGTGCAGAGTATGGATATGTGGATCTGTCTTCCAAGAGTCTCATATTGTTCTGCATTTTTATACATATCATAACTGTTTTCCTTAACTTTTTATATCAGATCACTAATTTCAGCTGAATTTCCTTTCAAGCTACCTTATAATCTTTCATGAATCTGAGAAATTTCACATTGATGTAATTTCACTAATTTAAATTTTTATCTTTTAATATGACTTTTTTTTAAAGATTGTTACATTTCATGAACATGACAACCTTGGTGATTTCTCTGAGGATAGAAATCAGAATTATTCAGAATTTCATCTGTTTATATGAGTTTCTTGTGTTCCTCTAGACTTGGGTATCTGTTTGTTTACTTTGATACTTTCTTTTCATTTGTGTTTTTCTCAAATGTCAATTGACTCTTCTCTTATTTCTTTTTGTTAGATTTATATCATCATTTACCTTTTTGATCTTTGATACTTATTTTCATTTTTGACACACTGATGGATTTATACTTTTCCTGATTTTTTTTTTTGACCCAGTGTGATTTGGAGAAAAATCACAATTTTTATGGTCTTTTTACTGTCTTGAGGCAATGTGCTATTTTCAGACCCCTCAGAATGATTTCTGTGTTGTTTCATGCCCGGGCTCAGCCCCTGCTTATTCATGGCTCCAATTCAGGAACCTCGGATTGTGGGTCACTGGTGTCTCTGCTAGGTAACTGCTGGGCTCTAAAGCACAGAGATCGCACATGTGTCCAGTTTACTGCTGCAACACATCCCAGAATGCACCTCTCTGACACACACATTTGCCAGACAGATCTGACAGATGTCTATGCAGTCAGTGCCATGGATAAAACTGGGCTGTAAATCGGAGTTGCCGTTTTGGGATTCTGCTTCATTATGTGTAATTCACTGAAAAAAAGAATACCCAGACTGTGCCTTTTTCTTGTTTTATAAATATACATTTCTTCCTGGTGATATAAAAAAAGATTGAAGTGAAAGATTCAGGTTTTCCTGGGGAAAAAAGAATGACAATTTTCAATTACTGTGCTACTTATCACCAAAGCAGTTTCATTTGCCTGATGGCTTCATTGACTGGTGTCAGGATAATGCTAAGCAGAGTGCTTTGCTAGCTGAATGCCACCAACTGAGCTAGACAAAATATTGCTTTTGCCATGCTTTATGGAAGTTGGAGCTATTAATTCTGCTGTGAGACCGTGAGCTGCTCAAGCAAAAGAACAGAAGAAATGTGGCATTTACAACATAGGAAGCTGCTCCCCTCAGATTTCCAGTCACTAATTCACAGTTTAAATCTTGGACTTGAGAATACTTATCAAATTCTTTCCACTCCCCTGATTTACTTATTTACTAATTATGTGTCAATGAAGTAAAACCTTAGGTAGGTTTTGAGGCCTGTGATGAGGACCAGCTGCAGCATAACTTAATGCTGTATTTTTCTGCTCCGGTTTAAAATAGCAAGAGTTTATCCGGGAATTGGTGTTCAGTTTTAACACTGTATACTTGTGACAGCTTTCTTCACTATGTATTTCTTTGTGTTTATGCCAGATTGGCCGTACTTGAGGTTGCATGGAATACAGAGCAACACTTTTTTTTTGAGACAGGGTCTCACTTTGTAGTTCAGGGTGGCCCTGAACTCAGCCTCAAATTCACATCAGAGCAATTTTCCTGCCTTTGTCTCCCAAGTGCTGGGATTACAGCATGCCTGGCACTGTGGTAGTGATTGCTGCTGTGCATGAGTCTCCATACCTAGTATTGTATGTGGTTACTAGGGATTGAATTCGGGCTCTTGCACTTGGAGGGCAGGCGCCAGAACCACTGAGCTAAATCCCTGGCCCCAGAGCAACACTTTTACAATCGTGCATCTAACATTAAAAGCAAGATCAGTGGTGGAGGTCCATGGAGTAGAGTGGTAAGATTCCCAGCAAATCGGGACTAGGACCAGACTGTGGAAGATCTTGGATGCCCATTTGAGGGATGGAGGTGGAGAGATTTCCCAGGACACTGGCACACTTATCTGCTCTTTAACTGCTCCGTCTTGGTGACAACTGAAATGATGCTCAAGTGTGAGGAGGAACTGGAGCCAGGAGGAGTGCAGCTGCATCCACGGTGTGGTGCACACCTGCACTGCCACTGCCGGCCACGTGGGATGACAAGGAAGGGCACGATCACAAACACAGACACAAAGTTACCTTGCAATGATTATCAGACTGAACCAGAATGTATGGAAATTTTACTGTTTGGAATGACTGCGAGTCATTGAGCACATCTTACTGAAAGTCATTTACAGTGAAATTTGGTCACCAAAGTTGTCAGCTGATGGTCTCCCTTACATAGAAAAAGCTGGTCTCCATGTAATAGAAGGAAAAAGAGGCAAATATGGTTCCTCAAAAGAACCTAAAAGTCATTAAAGTATAATAGTTAAAAATAATATTTGAAGAGCTCAATTAAAATTCTGGCTTTTCCAGAAGAAGTCATATAACATTAGGTAGTTTAATTAATGTTTCTAATCACAGTTTCCTCCCTTTCTGGAAGGAAGATATGAATGCCAACAGCATAGATCATTTTTAAATTTAAATGAAAGACAATATGTGAAACACATAAGGCAGATTCTGCCAAATAACATTGTTCCAAAATGTTAGCCCTTATTATGTTGTTAAGTGAATTTTAAAGTCACTTTGGGGTCCATGTCACAGAATTATAATCTGTAAAACAGATCGAAGTAACCCTTGGTATCTACTTTAAACTTTCATGTGTATGACTTTTATTTTTAAGGAAAGTATTAAAGACAAATATTAACCATTATAGTCTATAGTATATTAATGTTTAGTAGAGTCCAGTGGATTGCATAAGGCTTTTCAATAAGTTTCAAGAAAGTAAATAAAACACAAAAGAAAACATGTCTAAATCAAGTAAAAGTCCAATAAAATGTTTGAAAAATGCAAGAAATGTCTGTGAGGAACTTACTCTCTTCTGGGACCGTCTTAAAAGATGAAGCCCTAGAAAGTGGCTTCCCTCACTGTGTGGCACGAGCCATCCCGAGGAAGAAGTGACTTGCACGCTCACTGGCATCCTGGGTTGGTGGCAGAGCCACATCTCTCTCTACTTTGTCCCTAGGAGGAAGTGGAACAGGTAGCAGAGCGTTGCTGTGGAGACTACGGCGCCTTCTCTCTCCATGACGCCTTTGCTCTCATAACCTCTTGTCTTTTCTTTTGCATTTTGTGACACAGGGGGTCAACCCCAGGGCCTCAGGCCAGCTCCACTTTTGGGTTTTTGGCCCTGATTCCTATCTTCATCTTCTCAGGAAAGCTATGGAGAAGACTGTACGTGCTAGGAGTAAAAGGCGCCTGAAGGGGAACTCCCAAAGGGTAGGAGTTTTGGCGATTCATTTGTGTCAGAGTCCAAACAAGTTCTTGTGTCTGTGGAATGACTGTCTGCTTTGGAGACAAGGATCAGGACTGTTGGACAGGTAGAATTTCAGTTAAAATAGTAATACTAGTAAAGAAGTGATATTAATTTGAAAAATTTACTGTCTGACAGGAGAGTTTCCACACTTTTTGAAGGGGTGATAAAAAATATGCCCCATGTTGAAATGAAAGAAAACTTTAATCCATCACATTGTCATTAATCCTTCTCAAATAGTGCCCCTCACTTCATGTGTTTGCATCCTGTGTTCTATCGAAAGCAGTTCTGGAAGTGTCCTTTCACAAACATCTTTAGAAGGTGCAGTAAAGAATAGAATTCTGCTGCCAGCCCTCACCCAACAGCAAAGAAGCTCACTAAATACTACAGTGGATCTCTGCCCACCTACTCCCTGATCTGGCACCAGGCAGCTTTGGGCTCTTCTCCAATATCAAACAGATCATGAAAGGCAAACGTTTTAAATCAATTCAGGACATTAAGGCAACCAGCACGGCACGACTAGAGACACTCACAGAAGACTTCCAGGACTGCTTAAGCAAGTAGAAACAATGAGATAAGTGCTTGAAGCAAGGGGAGGACTCTGAGAAGGATTAATGGCAGTGTGTTTTTTACTGCAATGAGTTTTAAAAATGTAAATACACTTGGTATTTTAATCACATTGTACATACATATGTGCATATGTACATAAATATTTTTAAACAGACACCTAGGTAGGAGATTTAATCTGCATACTTTATACTAGAAATTTAAGAAACATAAGTTTGACTAATGTTTTTCAATGTTGCACAAGTGAAAAGTGAAGCTAGTAATTGAACTAGACTTTGACTCGGGGGTTATCTGTACGATCACTAGAAGTTGTCTTGACCACAAGGTCTGCAGTGCCCTTTTACTTCCATGACTTTTCTGTTATCTCAGAATGAGCTTGTGCCTCAATTGTTTGTAGACCCCACAGCTGGAGAAAAGAGCACCTTCTTCCCAAGCAGGAGCCATGTCCAGCAAAAGCTTGGCTGGTATCTCAGGGCAGCTAGAGGGTCCGGGCTAGGGATGGCCCAAATGCATATTATCTGAGGTGGTGGTTTTGAGTGTATCATTACTTCTTATCTGGTCCTTTCCTTTCTGTCTCTCTTTTTCTTTGCAGAACCCAGGCTTCTTATCAGACATGCAGAACTACACTGAATTACATCCCAGGCCTCTGCTCCCTTCAAAAGGAAGAGACTTATTGTGAACAGCTGGACTGCGGGCTGGACTTAGCAATGCACTGTTAATGAAGCAGCCTACAGTTCACATGAAGCCAGTGTCACTGTGACCTTCGTGACAAGGTGGTGGCTTCTCTGTCTCCCTCTTTTGGATCACCTGTTCTCAGAAAAGCAAGTGTATGTATTTTTCCTGAGGAACCCATGGAGGTGTCTACACAGTAAGGAATGGAGGCCTTCAGCTGACTGCCCGTTAGGATCTGAGCCGGGCTGCAGCCCTGGAGCTGGACACAGTCTCCAATGCAATAGCAACAGCTCAGATACCGCACAGAGAGCAACCATAAGCCAGGCTCACATGGCCACGCTGCTCACAGAGGCAGCGGGAAGACAAATGTCATTTTTTAATTGAAATGTTTATTGGTATATTACATATACACATTATGATTGCACTCAACCATGGGAATTTGTACCAATATACGACATAAGTTAATTCTCATTTTTCCCATTCCCTTACCCACCCTACCACCCCAAGGCCTATATACATAAGCTTTGTTTCCTTTCTTTTTTATTATAATCTCATTATTTTCCCCCTCATTTTAGTATGGCCAGCATTGGAGGATGCTTTATACCTGCCCAAGATGTTGAAATAGATTACCTAGAGGAATGAACTTTGAAGGGACAGTTGAGACGAGGTAACATTCTTGCTAGTAGTTATTATTCAATCTCCTTTTCTGGTCTGTAATATAAAATATAAACATTCACTTCTTAGAACAGGTCCTTCTCAGAATATAATCACATTAAGACCCCTTGGTGGGTTTTTGCCTACAGTCTATGCAGAGATTGCTGCAGGAACATCTTACTCTATTTGTTAGAAACTCAGAGACCCAATCCATGCTCATATTAGTAATTATTTTCCCATTGTGCTATTAATAAAGAAAAAAGTACTTGTCAGTTTGGCCCAAGACTAATTGATGGTAGAAAAAGAAATAAACAAATTAGAGTTGGTAATTCTATTGTGATAAAATGTCTTAATGCTGAAGTTACATTGTAAAGCTGGGTCGTATAATTTTGAAGGGAGCCTTTTTAGTGTACATTGCACATTAAAATGCATTTGTATGTGCATTTTAATTTGATGAATGCTGACACCTTCCCATTCAAAATGCCAGGCAGTGGTTGACAAAGAGTTCAAGAGGGACTAAAACTAGAGGGAGGGAGAAATCTGTGCAAAAATGTTATCCCTCATCAGATTACATCAGAAGTGGGCTGGGTGCACATTACACATATTATGCATTCTGTGAGGGCCACTGAAAGACCTTCTTAAAAGATTAGACATGCTTTCCAAAGTGCACTGGGATGGATGCCTAGGTCCTAAGTGAGGGAGGCAGAAAGAACAGGAAGTGTATATTTTTCTGGATTTCTTTTGCATGTGATACTAAAGGGCTCATAGTTGTGGAGCATCTTTACATGTTGTACAAAAGGAAGTCACTCAGATTGGGAGTAAACAGGCTCATGGAACAGATGTGAAGAAGAGCCAAGGTGGAAATCAAGGCATTTCTTGTGGAGTGCAGTGACTGATACTAATGGTACCAGATATTGGAGGACATGTAGGTTAGATCAGGGATGGCAAACCTCTTAGAGCTTTCAGTGATACAATCACCCCACTGTGGTGCACGTGCCATCCATTCGCCACCATAGAAGAGGTGACACTGATGTGCAGGTAGTCAAGAGTTCTGTTGACTTGAATTAATTACTTACATTTTGATATAGACTCCAGAAGGCTGTTGGGTTGATGAGCCCACATTTTGAGATAAGTAGATACTATGGGGATACATTCATGTGTCAACAGATTATATACTACTCAGATTATGTGCTGCTCAGACAGTCTCCAAAGTGGCTCCAGTGCCTCCTGCCACCTGGTATTCACTGCCATGTCTAGTCTTCACCCTCATTGCACCAGAGTAGTAGAGTTTGCCTCTGTGATTAGTAGAACACTGCCAAAGGAATGGCGTGTCACTCCTGAGTTACTGCAGTGGTCAGAGCTCCCCAGATAAACAATCAAAAGTGTGTGTGTGTGTGTGTGTGTGTAGAGAGAGGAGAGGAGAGAGAGAGAGAGGGAGAGAGAGAGAGAGATTCATTTAAATGAATGGAATAAGGTGGTCATTCAAGTCACAGACCCTTCAGCCTGGAGACTCCAGAAGCTCCAAGACTGTACCTCTAAGCCCAATATTCCTTACTGGTAGAAGTCCTTAAAAATAAGCTCTCTCTTTACTTCTATTCAGACTGTTGTAGCCAGGGTTTTCAATGGAATATGTTTAGTACAGAGACATATAAATTGAAGGATTAGTTCGCATTCATTCCCAAAATCAAATGCAGAGGAATATCAGAGATCTGTCCACATACTAGAGACCTGAAGAATGCACCTCAGAGCCCATGTCCATGTACTCCATGAGTCTAGCCTGAGCCTACAGCCACAGCAATGTCTCCTGCAAGTGCATATCAAGGATCTGCACTAGGAAGGCCCAGAGGCCAGTAGTAGAGGCTAGAAAATCTGCAGCAGCTGAGTGAAGGGTCTGTGCCACCAGGCTGAGAGATAATTACTGAAGCCAGGATGCAGTGCTCATGGCAAACACAGCAGCCATTCCTGGGACCACAAGGAACTACACTCCTTTGAGGATATGAACCACCAAGTACACATCAAGAAAACCAGCTACAGCAAGCCTCTTCAGAAAAATCAATGCATACAATCTTCCCCTACAGTTCTCTTTTTATGCTGCTGACAAAATTCTCAGATGAGTTCTCCATGCCCAGAACCCCACGCTTCAGTCCAGGTGGGCATTTGGAGTTAACCAGTAGCTAGTCCTTCACAAGGCCTTCTAACTGTTTGGTGAGGCCACTCACAGAGTTCACTCATTGAAATGTTAATATAATTCAAAAGCATTTTCACAGAAAAACTAACTGACCAAATAAACAGATGTGAAAGCCAAGCCACACTCATAAAAATAGCAAGTAGAGTCGTAAAGATTGTGGTTTCTTTCTTGCTTTCTCTCAGATCACTTATTTGGTGGAAATTATCTGCCAAGTTGTGTAGCCCCTCAGGAAGCCCCATGGAGAAATCCCTGGATAAGGAACAGCCAAGCGGAAGACACAGGATGGTGCCGTCTTGGATGCTAGTCCTTCTGGCTATGGCAGTCTTCACAGGACCTGAGCTGAAGACAATTGCCAGCAACCTTGTGAGAGCCTGGCTGAAATCCCCCAGAAGAGCTGCTTTTGGAGTCTTAACCTTCAGAAAATGAGTCCATCAATAAATATTTCTTGTAGTCAATTTGCTCAACCTGAAGATAACTGCTTTGTAACAACCAATCGCTAATCCAGGTTTAGTGCCAAAAGTGCGAAGCTGTTAAGCGACACTGTGGGCGAACTCTCAAAGCAAGGTAGTGATGAGCGCTGGGAAGACTTGGCTTGATTGTTTTCAGTACCTGGAATCCAGGCCATGGACATGGTACAGAAGCTCTGTAGCACCAAACTTCATCCTCTTACTTTCTCTGCTGTTGGTCACATACAGTGCCCAACACCCACTGTTAAAACAAGAGAAGATTTATTTTGCCTCACAGTTCATAGCTGACTCCAAGGCAGGAGGGCACAGCAGAGGGGCCTAGTGAAGGGCAGCTGCTTGTGGCATGGAAGCATAGAGAGAGAGATCAAGGAGCAGGGAGGGACACAGACCCTGTCAAGCCATGCTCCAGCGATCCACCTCCTCCAACCAAGCTTCACCGCCCAACATCACATAACCTCCCCGGTTGTCATCATTTGGGTTTAAATTTCCCTCAAAGCCTCATGCAGTCAGAGATGGGGCTTTTGCACAGGTGGGTAGATCTAGAGTGAGTGTGACTGATTCACGATGCAGCAGCCAGCTGTAAGGTATTAAGGTTAAAGGTGTGAATGCTACCTACTCTAAGTAGTCTGGGAAAGAAAAAGTGGCAGAAAGAAACTGTTAAGGTCCCTTTCTACCTTCTGCCTGCTATGAACAGTCTCTTCTCTGAAATGCATGTCTGCTGCATCACTCTGCCATTAAATCAGCTGACTATGAACAGAAACCTAAGAAACCCTGAGCTAAATTAACCTTTCCCTCTTTAACTTTGGGAATTTTGTCTCAGCAAAAAGAATAGTAATTAAGACAGAATTTGGTACCATAAAAGTAGTATTGTTGCTGTCACTATACCTGACCATGTATCTCAGGAGCCTTTGGGACACTCTTATGGGAATAGCTTGGAACACTTCAGAGAGGGTGGTGGAATAAGTACAGCTGGAAGGTCTTAGGGTTTACTTGATGAGGAATCCTGGTCCAAGATCAGATAGAGCTCAGTAAGAAGGACATGATTTTAGTCTCTAGTTCTGAAGTTATATGTATTCCTTTCTATGTATGTATGTATGTATGTATGTATGTATGCATGATCTATCTATCTACCTATCTATCGAGACAAAGAGACATTTTCAGGTGTGTGTTTTTGTCCATTGTGTAGGACAGTTTCATCAGTCTCTTTAGTTTCATGGATCTTCAAAAAAAGTGAAATTGTACTTGTGAGAAGTCTGGAGGGGATGCAATTTGTACCTCATACACACCTGCGCTTGGCCTACCTCCTGGAACCCACGTGCTTGTTTAGGCTCTTTACAAATTCTCTTTGGCCTGTGTGAGAAGCAGAAGAGAGAATAGTGCTGACAGGCCACTCCCAAAGCCATGATGAATGGCACTGTTGTTCCTGTCTTGTTTCCCTTGGAATATTTGTTCCAGCCAAATCAAAGTGTCTTCAGGTGAGGACACAAGTAAGACTGTGAAATGGCTCTTGATAAGGTAAACTGTAGCCTCTGTCCACCAGGCAGGAAGGGCCGAGACCCCTTCCTGCACCATCTTGGCAGCGGACCCTCCGACCTCCCTTGGGACTTCACACCATGCTCACCCAGTGGACAGCTAATTGGCGACCGAATGAGGCAGCTCTGAGCAGAACTATCTGCCCAAGCCGCGGTTGAATTTTTGACCCACAGGGTCCTAATGAGACACTAAATTTATGTTGTTTCACACTTGCTGAGTTTGGGTAATATTCTATGTAAGAATAGAGAAGTAACATAATAATATTTTAAGATCTGGGGAGATCCTCTATAAAATGATTGCATTCAGAAAATCAGAGTGTGAGAGGACTGAAGCCTCACACCTGCCAGTTTGCCTTACAGGGGATTCTACAGCTGTCGGGCTTTGGCAGATTATCATCTTGTGGTGTCCTTGTCCACCCACAGGAGACAAGAGTTTCTACTCTGATGTGAGGGGTTGATAGTTATATGTGTACTATAATGTGTGCAGCACAGAAAGTATCCATTGGTATTTTTATCCTCCTTTTATTCTTTTTATTGTAGGTTTAATTTTTCATTATTATACAAAAGTAGAAATCAAAATGTTTGGATGAGCATTGTAAAGTACATAAAATTTCATAATTATTCTAAAACTAGATTGGCCCTATACTTTTCTTTTAGATATCTTTCTTTTTATCTTAATTAGTGCATTCCTGATTCTGTTTTCTCAGGTTTATAAACTATTGCTGTTAAGATTTGTACCTACAGATATGTACCTGTAGAATAATGTGCAAGAAACATTGCTGCAAAAGGAGAATAATAAAGGGTTAAATACAGGATAATTTAAGATTCCATCTTACTATCATTCCTGTTTTTTAATTTGTCTCAGTATTGGGAAAATTCTATATATTACAGTATTTTTTTCTGGATAAATGTCTTAGGAATTTTTAAGCAATGAGAAGTTAAAATGTTTCTATTCAAATTAGAGGAACAGAAAATGCATTTTCCTCAGAAATTATTTAATGTCACATTTAGAAACACTGCACATCTGTAATTTGCGATTAGCCGTGAGGCATTTCACAATATTCACTCTTATCTGCCAGTCAAATGCTTCCAAAAGACTCAATGCTCTTGCAAAATGAGTTTCCTGTTGGTGGGTGAAAATGTGCAAAAAATATTTATTTTTGTTTGGGTATCTTTGGATTGTGGGTGAAGGAAGAGTCTATAAAATTGTTTCTTATGCTGGTGTGAAGTCAACAGCAGAGATGGATCACAAATTTCATTTCCTATCCTGCTGTTTATATTTCCCAGAAGGTGAGCTCACAGTGTCTTTTAAATACTGCTGGAGGAGACTGTGCAGAGAACAGAAATGTGGGGTTCTCAGGGTGAAACCTGGAGTCCTGAACAGAGAAGGAGTTGGTCACATAAGCACACAGCATTTGTGTTGCCAATGTCAATGATGAAGTCATTTTTTCTTACCCCTTTTTTTCTATTATTTTTATAATCCATTTTCCCTACTTCTTACTAGTGCCTGGAGCATGTGGAAACTCTGGTAATGCCACCATGATCATTTGCATTTTGCTGATAAAAATATTAATTTAAATTGTAGAAGAAATGATAGAGAAGAAAAGAGAACTATTATTCATTCTGGACTTGGTATAATTTCAGTGTACTTCAGTTTATCAAGATTCAAAAGTACAATTTCAAATACTATAATCCTGAATATTAATATCGCTAAAGATTAAAGTTTTGAAAATTGAAATTTTAAAAATCAAAATGCCGAAAATCATAAAACTTTCCCTTCTAAAACACCAGACATTCTGGTGGCACACACCTGTAATCCCAACATTCAGGAAGCTGAGGTAGGAGCATCACTGCTGGTTTGGGGCCAGCTTGAGCTACACAGTGAGTTCAAGGCCAGCCTGTACTATATAGTGAGATCCTGTTTCAAAATAAACAAACAAATGAAATAATTTTCAGGAGTGCAACTTAGTGTTAAAGCACTTGGTAGCATGCATGCGGGCCTAGGGTTGCTAAAATAAAGATGAAAGTGGATATCTAGGGAAATGACTTGCCCCACAAAACAGTAATGACAGCTGAAAGAAAAGGAAGCTATTTACCATGATGCAAAACTTCCCAACCTTACTCATCATGAAAGTTGAATAATTCTGCAAACTAAGTCCATACAGTTGCCTGTAACTTGTACCTGTGATGTCCTTTTCCATGTTTGAGTCTCCATTTTAGTTTTTCCCTTCTTTGAGTTTTCCCCACGCAATTGTAAGTTATGAGCACTAGTTTTTACAATTCATTATTCTGTGTGTTTTACCATTACCTAATTTTCAAAATTGAAAGTATAATTTATATGAAGACGTCTAGAAGGAGAGATCCAATTTTTGCCTATTCTTTTCCAAAGTAAACTCTTCAGAAGCACATTGCAATGTTGGATTAGTGTGGAATCAGTGTGTGTGTGTGTGTGTGTGTGTGTGTGTGTACCTGGAAACACTGAAACACCCTCAGATATCTTTTTGCATGTCTACATTTGTGTGTAACATTTGTGAGAGGTAAAATTTCTTCACAGCTCAGCTCTTTAGAAAACCTACATGTGTTCTGTTGACCTATCTTGGTTTTTAATCTTGTTGAGAAGAGTCCCTTGTCACAATGCTCCACAGCCATGCTAATGGAATTGTGTGTACACAGCTGTCAGACTAGTGATGTGAGCTCATGCATTTTGCTTCTTGACCCATTTCTTTATGAATATATTTAATTTGATCACAATATTGAACCCAGGCAGTTTTCAGTATATACACTCACAAATAAATGTCATTATTGGTTGTCAAACTTATTATTTCAGGCAGCTTTTAAACTTCATGTTCTATAAATGCATATTAATAAAATAAAATCAAACAATTAAAAAATCAGAAAAAATATTTTAAGCATAGTTATGTTGTGGGGATCTTGATCTCCAAGAATTTAGTCTTCAGTGATTTTGATACATGGAACATGCACACTGAAGATTGTGATATGCAGGGTGAGTCTTTGGAGATCATTGCCCATCTCTGAGTGTGGCCCAGCTAAACTGTGGGGCAGGCATTTGTAAGGAAGGAGTCAGTGCCAGGTACAAGGGGTTAAACCATGAAGAGAAGTGGCAGAGGCTTGGGGGCTGAACTGGCTCCCATGAGTCAGCACTCCTGGGCTGAGTCTGCCCTGCCTCTTCTCTGAGTGGGACATGGCCAGATCTCCAACAGACGCCCCATTCACAGTTGAAACTGTGAATTAGAGCAACTTTAAACATATACTGCATTGTTACCTGCATAACTTTTAATAAAATTTAATATTTGGGTTTGGCTCAGAAAGAGCTTAGCTGCAATGATAATAAAATAGAGTGACTGTAGCAATAGAGTTGAGTGCGAGTTATGTGAATGTAATGGTCTGTCCCTCAATATCACAGCATGCTGTACTCTCCTGTGTTCGTAGGGCAATGTGAGGTAATTAAATGCCTGAAGAGGAGGTAGAGCTGCTTTAAACCACAATCCCTCTGTTCCTGAAGCACAGATGGGCCCGTGATATGGCAGCAGTTGGCATGATAACCAGCAGGGCCATCAAGTCATGCCCAGGTGTGCAGTGTTTACAGCACAGATTCCCTGGACAGAGGAGGGGTTCAAGTCTAGGGCAGGTGAACTCTCACAATCTGAGATGCTATTGGACTTCTCAGAATAGTGTGAAATCTACAGCCTTTTATTTATTTCTGTAACTTTCTATTTCCTAGTTTCAGACAATGGTTAAATTTAGGTAACAGATGCAACTGGCAGAACACTGTGGAGAAAGGTGCTGCTGTCATCCTGGAGGCAGCCCGACTGCAATGGGTGATTCAGACCCATGAGCTAGCTAAGCACTGCAGCTTGTGTGTGTTGGCTCCAGAAAACAAAGTTCTGAATATCAAAGAATCTTGTGATCCTGTTTAAAATTATTAGAACCTTGAACTCAGCCATAATAGGGATTCTGACACCAGGGCTTTGCTCTGGAGATGAGTGTTTTCATCCATGAAGTATTGGACATATCTCTGGGGAATGGAGTTGTGTTATCACAAGTGTGGTCCAGTTCTTTTCCATAGAAGCTTAGGAGAAGGAGGAGGAAAAGGAAGAAGAGGAAGAGGAAGAAGAAGAACCAGAGGAGGAGGAAGAGGGAGAAGGAGAAGAAGGAGGAGGAGGAGGAGGAAGGAGGAGGAAGAAGAAGAAGAAGAAGAAGAAGAAGAAGAAGAAGAAGAAGTCCCTCACTCCTTCAGGGACTCTGTTTTATACACATTCGTGCATGGCGGGAACCTCTCCTGTCCAGCTGGTATAACTGACAGATGAGCCTTATACTCATAGGAGCTCCTTCCAAGCTGTGGCTGTTATACAGCACAAAGGACTATTGAAAGACTTTTAAATGAGTGGTCTTGGTGCTGAGTTTATTCTTCACCATCCCTGTCATCTCTGCTATCTGCCAATATTCAGGGTGAATTACATCTAGCAGGTTGTCGGCTTTTTTGTCTCTTGTCTCTTGCACAATGACACAAAATGAGCATGAAAAGACTGAAGATAAAGTTAATTTATCCACATTTGGTCCCTGGTACATCCTCAGTGGAACAGGAAGCACTAAATCCTCCCAGGCCAAGTCAGTAGAGATGGAGATTCAGACCGTATAGATGGGTTACTGGGAGTAACAATTCTTAGAGATACTCTTACTTTGTCACTGGTTTCCTGAGTGATCTGTTAGAACCTTCACATGCTGGGCTGGGACTCCAGCAGGTCTGTAGAGGGTAATCCCTTACACTGTCAGGATAAGAGCTTTGAGGTTCTCTCACGTGCTAGGACACCTATGACCATGCGCATACTGACCCATCTCATAATGTCAAGTTAAGTTTTGGTGGTCTGTTGTTTTGCTTCTGAGTATAATTCTTTTGCTGATACACTAGAGAAGAGGTCTGACAAAAACCATGGTGAATGTTTCCAGTTTTTTAGTGTATTACAGTTGTCACCAGTCCTCCTTGAAATATTCCTCTTATTCGAATACCGCATTGTTCTTGTTACTCTCTGGAGCAATTTGAAGTCCTTTCTAAGAATGAAAGTCTTTAGTTGCACTGCCGTGGTGTCTTAATGTCCTGAATTGATGCAAAATGTTTACCTGCCATCACCATTTTGACTTTAGGGAAAAGCCATAAGCCACAGTGACTGATGTGGTAGACAGGTTGACAGAAACACACTGTGATGTTTCCACAAGCCTGCCTTTTCCTTAAACCGCACTTTGAAGCAACATTCACCGTATTTTCTGTCATAACTCATAAAGAGATCATTGAAAGAGGTTGTCTAGAGCTGCTTTAGAAAGTCACAGAAACAATATGTTGAGTGTTTAAAAGGAGGTGGAGTATTTTGAGGAGAGTTAATGGCAATGTACTTCTACTGTCAAAGGTACTTTTTACTAAAATGCTCACTGCAATACTGCTCACACTCAATACTTTAGAGCAGCACACTAGCTGAGACGCTGTGGGCAAGAAAGAAAGACCCCTGGCCAGAACATGTGTTTGTTTCAGTAAAGACAAAGAGCAGCTTTCTGAGTCAGATGGGATTTAATGAAATAAACTTATCACTAAAAACTCTTCCTGGTGGATACCACACTTGTGTGTGCAGTATTGATCTGTGTTAGGGCAGGTTAGATATTCCACAGAAGGGGTCCTGAAAGAGGAGCATGGGGCAGGGCACCGTGTTGCGATGTTTGCCTACTGATGTTTCCAAACCAAGACAGGGTTGTTGGGATGTGGCTTCATTGTAAGTCAAGGAGGATATGTGTAAGCAAATAATCTGTCATGGAATCAGCTCCTAACAAATGTTCCAGAAATAACACTCAATTTTGATCATCATTACAATTATTAAAATTTCCCAGAAAAATAAAAAAAAGATGCATTCACACACTTTTCAAACATACATCTGGGGGGACTAAATAATTCTGTCAGTTAATGTACGCAGATGTTTGCAATTATAAATACATGCCCATCTGGATCACCTAGTATCTATTTAATGAAAAATAAAGGCTATCTCAAAGAGCAAATTTACATTGATATCATGGGAACTGAAATGCTTACATTATATTCATTTGTTAAATCAATATAAAAGAAGAATAATTTGATATTTGACAAAAATAAATTAAAAGTATTCAAAATATAAAATGAAATGTTAAATTAGAAAATAATAATGTTAAATTATCAGAAAATGACTTTTCATATCTATCACAAACTATTGATCTGCAAATTGGTGTTCATAAAAAGACATTACTGGCAGAAATTAGTGCAAGTCTCTAACGGACAATTTTCTTCTTTAAAATATTGTGTTTCCTTAATTAAAATACAAATTGTGACTATTTAATTTTATGTTTCCATTTAAGTTGATGTTCTGAAAATGATTTGGCTTACATGGCAGGTAAAGATGTGGAGGGTTCTTAATTAAACTGTATTACGGGCTGAAAAATAAAGTGTCTGATCCAATGTCTTCTTCACTCATCCCCATTAAATTCCATTCATATTTAAAAGGAACATTTTATGTCATCAGTAATGTACCACACACAGTAGTTAAACATCTCACCACACATAAGAAAGAGCTGATGGATGGATAATGGACCATTCTCATTTCCTCTCCAATGTACCAAAAACTATATAAAGGAGGGAACTGGAGAGTCTCAAGAGTTTTTCATCTAGAGAGACAAGAGTGCAGCAGAGGGCAGGAGAATGGCAACACTTGAAATTCCTCTTGGCATACCTGGTGGGTAACAGTGGTGCTCACTTCCTGTAGGGAAGCTCAGGTGAGTGCTGGGTCATCAGACACTGGAAGTTGTCCTAGACTTTTGTTCAGTTTGTGGCAGCAGTGGACCAGCAGAGACACTGAGTTAAGCAAAAACATCATAGAAATATCTTCCTAGCTTGTGGACTTTTCAAAGGAAAATGACAAAGTATAACCAAGCACCCTCACTGTCCACAAAGATTCTTCCCTCAGCTCAC
The DNA here is from genome assembly GCA_004026965.1 of Petromus typicus. NCBI lineage: Eukaryota > Metazoa > Chordata > Mammalia > Rodentia > Petromuridae > Petromus > Petromus typicus. The sequence goes on along the minus strand of PVIR01006655.1, from coordinate 40,918 downwards.
CTGTTCTGGACTTCAGAACTCCCAGTGAAAAACTTTGTGCCAAACAGGTTTGATCAAAAGATGCTATCAAAAGCTATCAAAAATGAAAAGAAAGAGAATTAATCTCCCCAATATATGAACAAACATCTGGCATATTTGGATTGAGGTCATCTCATTAAAGTAATCATGTTTTAGACAAAGGAATAAGGTCTATGGAAAAGTTTACCTCAGCAAGAAAGATGAGAAGCCTAACAAACAAGAATCAGAAGAATATGTAGATGTGCCTGCATTGCCAAACTCAAATCCATCTCTATATTATTTATATGTATATTTTCATAGTTATGTATACTTAAACACTTATATCTAATTATAAAGATTGCTTGACTTTTTCAGATTTTTGTGGAAAATTCTCAATGGTTAGCAGTCTCAGACTTAGCAAATGATATAGAACATAGTTTTAAGAATAATAATAAAAGACAAGAAGCTCTTCGTGACACTGCAAAGGGTTGTGTATGTCTTTAGAAGGAAGGCAGCCCACTCACGTAAGGCAGTATTGCTCTCTGAGTGTGAGTGTATGTACATGTATAAACCACAGTGGATTACTGCTTATGCCAGTGATGTTCAATGGCCAACAAACTCTAAGAGTAGAGTTTCAAACTGCTTTTGCCTTTTGTTATTCTCTGTTGCAGTGCAGTTATCTTTTCTCGGCCAAGAAATGTCTTCACAGCAGGGTCACCTGCTGTCAGAATTTCTCTTGCAAAAGTGAAAAGAAGCATTGTCCCTGACAAATTTCTTGGTGCAGTTTTAGTTTCTTCTTGAAAACTAGTAAGGAAAAAATCATGCCCAAGCATCTTAGTCACTGTCCACCACAAGAATTTTCTAAGAGCAAAATATCAAGGTAGAGCTATGAAGCAGGGTTGACAAACTTTATCTGTGAAGGACAAGATGGACTTTGGGTTCCTTGGACCAGCCATTTTCGGTCACAATGGTCAGCTCTGCCATTGTGGAGCAGAAGCTTCCAGAGACATCATATCGATATAGGGGAAATAAGTGAAACTCCCAACCCCCTAGATGGTAAGATACAGCAAATTCATATTTCCCCAAATTGAAAAATGAATTCAATGAAAAACAGGTTAAGAGTATTAAATATTTATTTAGAGAGATAGATAGATCCTGAGAGGCAAGAGAGGACTCAAAAATGGGTTGCCAGGGAGCCCACCTCTCAAAAGAAAAGTTTTATAGAATAAAATCGTGAGATGGGCAAAAAGAAATCATAATATAGGACAAAACTATAATCAACCAATAATATTACAAGTAGAACTACTTAGGTAATATTGATCCAATGGGGAAGCAGGTCATCTAGCAAGTCTACATGGAAAGAACAAAAACCCTCATAGGAGGAGATGGAGAGTTTCTTGATCTCCTATTAATGTGAGTGATGTCTATCTAGACTTTATCAAAAAAAATGATACCAATTATTTTGTTCCCTGGGGATGTTTCTAGTCCTCGTCACTCTGTCTTTATCTTGAGGCCAGGTCTTCAACAGATGCACCTCCAGCCCCAGCTATAAAGTGCTCTCACCCTCTGCACTGTCTCTCTTAAGGGTCCATCTCTGTCTGAATGCCCAAATATTTCTACCTAACTTAGCTGTTTGTAATAATATAAGTGAATTAACATGGCTAAGTGACAGAATCTGGCAGAGTCTACCTCTGTCCCTTGATCATTTGTTTACCTTTCCTGACCAATGAAATATTTCTGTATTATGTCCCAAATTAACAATAAAAAAGAATAAAATTATTAAAAACCCCCAAATTTGTATGAAATTGAAGCTTTTAATACTAAGGAAGGAGGTAGATAGCTTCAGATAATTAGAAAAGAGAGATACATTTCAATAGTGAAATTATTTTTGCAATGACAAGTGGCAATATACTTAGGAAAAGATGGGATCAAGGCCTCACTGAGATTTGTTGATGACATGACACTCTACACAGAAGATCCCCCAAACTGAGCCAAAAACCTACTCAACTTAATTGCCAGATTCAGTGGAGTGTTGGATACAAAGTCAACACTCCAAAGCTAGTAGCTTTCCTATGTATAACTAACAGACTCACTGAGAAAGAATTTAAGGAAAAAAGTCCTTTCACAGTAGCATTCTCCCAAAAATGAAATATCTAGAAATCAATCTAACAAAGGAGGTGAAAGACCCCTACTCTGAAAAGCATAGCACTCCAGAAAAAGGAGATCAAAGAGGATATCAGAAAATGGAAAGACATACCTTGCTCCTGGGTACAAAGAACTAATATTGTCAAAATGGCTGTACTGCCACAACTATCATATAGAATCAATGCAGTCCTGAATGAAATCCCACAGTATACTTCACAGAACTAGACAAAATAATCCAAAACTTCATCTGGAACCAGAAGAGACCTAGAATAGCAAAAGCAATTCTAAGCAACAAGCACATTGCAGAGAGGGACACACACTCCTGTCTGAAACTATACTACAAAGCCACTGTGATAAAAATAGCATGGTACTGGCATAAAAAAAAATAGGCCTAGGATTCAATGGAACAGACTAGAAGCTCCAGAAACAACCTCATAAATATTAATCCACCTCATATTTGACCAAGGAGCCAATTACCCTCAATGGAGAAAAAATAGCCTCTTTAACAAATGTTGCTAAAAAAACTGAGTTTCAATCTGTCAAAGATTAAAGCTAGATCCATGTCTTTTACCGCGCAGAAAACTAAAATCAAGATGGATTAGAGACCTAAATATTAAAACAGAAACATAATACCTTCTGCAAGATAGGTTATGTGGAACTCTTGGAGATACTGGCATAGGAAAAAAACTTAGGAAGAAAACCTCGGTAGCACAAGAACTAGCAGAAAGAATCAACAACTGGGATTTCATTTCTTATTGAAACTTTTCTGCACAGCAACAGAAACCACAAATGGAGAAAAGACAATTTACAAAGTAGTAAAGAATTTTCACTAGCAATTCCTCAGACAAAAGAGGAATATCTAAAGATATTTTGAAAAATCCAATCCCAAACTAAAACCCAATTCAGAAATGGGCAACTGAAATGAACAGACATTTTTGAGATGAAGTAAAAGCAGTTAAGATACACATGAAAAAAACACAGAACATCACTAGTTATTAGAGAGATGCTGATGAAAACAACACTGGGATTTCATCTCACCCCAGAAAAATGGCTGCTATCATGAAGTCAACCAATAATAAATGCTGGTGGGACTGTGCAGGAAGAGGAGCCCTTCTCCACTGTTGGTGGAGACGTAGACTGGAGCAACTACCGTGGAGATCAGTGTGGAGAGTCCTCCCATTTGATCCTGCTATTTCCCTTGTGTATATATTCATGAAAGAATTAAAAGCATCAAACCCCAGTAAGATATGTGTTCATAGCAGCACAATTTGTAATTGCTGAATCTTGGAAATGGCCCTTAAACCCATCAATTGATGAGTGGATAAATAAGGTATGTTTTTCCCCTCATAAAATGAAGTACTACACAGCTAAAGAGAAGCTTGTGACATTTATAACAAAATGCATGCACCTTGAATCCATACTCATAAATGAACTAAATAAGAAAAAAATTTGTAAATATGTATTGTTTTTCTAGTGTAAGAAAATGAAGATTTAAGTGAGGTCCAAAATGTATGGTAGGTACTGTGAAATAGGAAGAAAAGCAAGAAAGGGGAGTTAGAGGGCTTTGGAGGAAAATAAAGAAGGGAAAGAAGAAATGTGACAGTAATAAGGAAAAAATGAGAACAAAATCTGTGTATATGGAGGAAGAGAGGGTGTAGATAGGGCAGAGGAATGGGAAAATGGGAATCAATATATATCCTGTATAGGTACAAATTCTCAATGAGAATCTGATAACTATGTATACCTAATGTGCATCAATAAACTCAATTAAAAAAATGGAGTGGGCCAGGGATTTAACTCAGTGGTTCTGGCGCCTGCCTTCCAAGTGCAAGGGCCCAAGTTCAATCCCCAGTAACCACGTACAGCAATGCCAGGCATGGAGACTCATTCCTACCAGCAATCAGAACCACATATCACAGTGCTGGGCATGGTAGCTCACGTCTGTAGTCCCAGCACTTGGGAGGCAGAGGCAGGAGGATTGCTGTGATGTGAGTTTGAGGCTGAGCTCAGGGCCAGCCTAACCTACAGAAAAAGCAAGACCCTGTCTCAAAAAAATAAAATAAAAATTAAAAAAAAAAAAAAAAAAGGATTAAGAGGAAAACTTTCCAAAAGCAGTTTCTACCCTCACAGGATAATTAGAAAGACACAGGAGGGAAAAGACAGCTTGGGAAGGCAGGCCACATAGTTTGCAAGGTAGCCAGCTCACTCACCTGACAAAAATGCAAGGGGGATAAGAGAGCCCCCTGAGGACTCTTATTCAGTATATGAGGCACAGATGTGTGTGTGTGTACATGTACCTACACATATACACATGTATGTATGTCTCCACTTTAACATCTGTATAATATTGCACCAATGCATCTGCACATGTCCTCTTTAGTTGATCATTAAGTAAGCTGCCTTCCTAATAGGCTTCTTCCTTCACTTAGTCATTACAAAGAAATGGGAAGAAAACAAAGGCCAGAAGGCATCAGTTAGGATCAGATCAGTTACTGAATAGTGCCCACCTGGGGATGAAATGCTTCCAATAAAAGGAGCCAGGGTTAAGAGCCCCTGGGATTTCACCTGTGAAGTCCTCTTCCACCCTACAGTAGCTGCCTGTCCTCTTTTTTCGCTATCTTTTTTCCTAAATAAACTGTGTTTTGTTATAGTAAACTTTGCCTTCTTTTAGTTCTTTACCTGTGCCAGGTTTAGGATCAATGAGGTCTGCTGCGTTTTTAGCAGAGCAGTGGCTGGCGTGACGGGTCTGGCGAGCTGTGCTGCTCTGGACACAACATCCTGACTTTGCTGATCTTGCTGACTTCTTCAGCAAGAAACCAACTTAGTCCTCCGGTAACAAAACTTGAAACTTCTGAAAAATCATACTTTTAAAAAACATATCAAGGTTTCCAAAAGCAGGGAGACAGAGGAAGAAATTTGCAGTGGTTGAAAACTTAGGAAAAGTGAAACAGAACAGTAAATGTATAACCATGTGCCACAGCTAGGTTTTGTGCTGAGTTTTTCTAGATGTGGTTATTAGAGGAGTTTGAAGAGGAATAGCCTATTAAATTGGAAGGCTTTACTGTTTTTTTTTGATGTTGAAGGTGGAAATACATAAAATATTTTAAGGAAGAAATAAACAATAGTAAACTCGTACGAGATAGTCACTGTTGTGGATACTGCAGCCAACAGCATAGATTTGTCTTTCTTCCCAACAGCTGACTCTGCTCCTGCAGAAAGCTCACAGCTGTGTATCTTCTACGACATTCTCCTGGCAAAAGGAAGTTGCCTTGCCCAAGATCTCCCTCCAGAAGCCTATGATTGGTCCTGGTAGGGGTCCTGATGTACAATTCTTGATTGAATTTGGGACACAAATTCAGGTAAGCATTCCCTACAGAATCAGGTGGTTCCCTGTTGTGGAGTTAGTTTTCATGTAGCTAATTATTGTAGCTTTTCCTTTTCCTCAATTCTTCTTACCTGAGTTATTCACAAGTGCACATAATATTTCTGTTTCAAATTCTTTTTCCAGGGAACTGGAAGATGATTTTCTCCACTCTCTATAAATGCAATGTTATTTCTTACTTGCTTCAGATACTGTTTTTGCTATTATTAGAAACTAAATATTGTGCAACGATGGGAGATCTTCTCCTCTCATTTTCTCTAAAGAAATCTTCATTCTTCCCTTCGTTATTCCATGTTGACGAATCCACAGACACTGTGCAGCATTCTTTGCTCTTATTTTGACTCTACATTTGATATTATAACAGCCATTGCATACATTGGTCTTTTTTTGTGCCAAAAATGTTTTTTAGACCTGTATATGTAATGATGGATGTATAGAAAGCTCTTTAAAATATGATCTAAAATGAGTGTGTCAAGATAATAAAAGCTGACACATTTTGAATGAGGGCATAGGAATATCTGGTATGTCATTTCCTGTATATTCTGCACTTCTTTATACAGAATGTCATGGGATTATTTGTTTTTATAACGCAAACATGTTTCGTTTAAATAAAACCAATAACATGAAAACTGATTGATCCTCCTTGATCCTAGTCTACTGAATAGAGTCCACTTTGTACTCTTCCAGAGCCTTCCACAGCATGACTCAGTTCTCCCATCTGTCTCCATCTGTGTGCTAGGTGTAATTTTCTTTTTTAATTGAACTTTTTATTGGTACATTAACATATATGCATCATGACTGCACTCCATAATGGGGATTTGTACCAGTATAAGACACAACTTAATTCTCATTTTTTTCCCGTAGCCCTACCCACCTACCACCCCCATATACATAAAATTTGTTTCCTTTCTTTTTTGTTATAATCTCATTATTTTTCCCCCTTCACCCTATTCCCCTTTGAGTATTTTCTATTTCACAATATATAGCATACAATTCTAGGACTCATTTACATCTTTATTTTCTCACACCAGAGAAAAGGTGCGATATTTACCTATCTGTGACCTATTTATTTCACTTATGAGGATATCCTCAAGGTATGTCCGTTTAAGTATAAATGATTCAAACTTATCATTTTTTATGGCAGAGTAATACTCCATTCTGTAGAAAAACCACAGCATTTTTATCCAGTCTCCAGTTGATGGACACGAGTTGTTTCCAAGATGTAGCAATCACAAACTGAGATGCTATAAACATGGGTGCACATATGTCACTGTGATATGAGTCTTTTAATTCTTTTGTGTGTATACCTAGCAGGACAATGGCTGGGTCAAATGGGACCTCCAATCCTAGCTTTTTAAGGAATCTCCAAACTGATCTCCACAGGGATTGTACTAGTCTACAGACCTACCAACAGTGGAGAAGGGTTCCTTATTCTCCACAGCCTCACCAACATTTGCGGCTGGCTGGTTCTGAAATGGCAGTCATTCTATGTGGAGTGAGATGAAATCTCAGTGTTGTTTTCATCTGCATCTCTTGAATGACTAATGATGTTGAGCATTTCTTCATATGCTTTTTAGCTGCTCTTACTTCTTCCTCTGCAAAATATCTGTTCATTTCAGATGGCCATTTTTGAAATGGGTCTTTAAATTTGGGTGGGCTGATTTTTTTTTTTTTTAGCTCTTTATATATTCTAGATAGTAACCCGTTGTCTTATAGGTGTACTTTTCTTTAAAGGTTAAGCCTGAATGATGTCATAAAGCACGGTGAGATAAGCCATTAGAATTGCAAGCCAAGGGCTTCTCTTGAAGGTACATTCTCTTTGCCATATTATTGGCAGTGAGAAATATTGGAATAAATAAACTTATTCAATTTCTGTTTAACTTGTATTTTCCAATTCTATCACTTGCATAAAATCTTTTGCTTACAGATCCCTTAATAAATAACAGAGCTAGTGTTCCAGGATCACTTTGCAAATCACCCCAATTTGCTGTTCACCCCCAAACTTGCCTGACTCAATGTGTCACCACACTTTCCCCATGTTATATTGTTTTCATTCAGCAATTTAATGTTTCCTGTCCAGGAAAGATTTAATACAACCTCCACCTTGTAGTATGCCCAAGACACTTCCTCATCCACTATAATTTTTTAATTAATTGGAACATCAGCTCTATGAACAGTGGATCAGCTGTAGTCCTTCCTGTTTTTCATGAGTTTCTAGTACCTGTACAAAAATGGAACTCGGTGACTTTGTGTTGGGGCTGCAATGTAGCATAGTGGTGGGGATCTTCCCTGGCATGTACAGGTCCTAACTTAATCATCAGCACTATAAAAAGCTGTTTTAATTTAAAGGTTATAAATAAATATGCATTGCATTTTGGGGTAGACATATGGATGGATGTGAGCAAATATATGTTCTCATAGAACTAACGCATATTTAATGCATAGTGATCATACTATATTAAACTCCTTTGCTTATATGTTTTCCTATTGACTGCGAGTTTCAAAGGGAAGACAACTGTGATTAGCTCATGTTGGCATGGGCAATGCCTAACACCATGTGTGTCCTCTCAATAGACATTGAAAAGATGTGACTTGAAACTCTGAGAAAAGAAGATTAAAGTTTGTAGAAGAAATTAAAAAAATTAAAAGATCAAAGTGGAAGCAAAGGAGTTGGGAAAGGAAGTAATGAGAGCATGGTTACAACATAGCCTCTTTTGAAGTAAGTATGTGCAAGTCATCTTCAACTCTTTCACCATTGTCTTCCTCACTTGTTATATCCAGAGATCCTGACTTGAAGGAGAAGCTGATCATGGTTCAAAGTGTGCAGTCTCAGAAGAAGCTTCATGAAAAGCATTTACATTTTACAACTCACACTCAGCTCTGCAGGTAACACAGCTCACATGTATTAGGGTCTAACTGCCTTTAAGGTGCAACACATTCAGTCATGTATGACTTATTACACAGAGGTGAACATCTCCATTGTCCATCAGTGAGTAGAGCTCATGGTTCAAAAGTTTAGGATGCAGTAACCTGTAATTATAGATCATCATTATTCTATTTTAGTGGTCCTGTTCTAAATTACATTAGCTGAAATATTCTCTTCCAGTTAGCATAGACTCATGCCTGGAAATTATTTCTCAGCCTGCCATTTTATCCATTGCTTTTAAAATATTGTACAGCAAATCCATTCACTTATCATTTTAATCTGTTCAAAGTTTTCTTCCTTGTTTTGATGCTTTAAGAAAAGCTGTTCCATGAATGGGCCTCCCTCTCCTCAAACAGACACATGAATACCACACACAAGAAGTCTCCTTCCACAGGAAGGTGAGCTTGGCTTCTCCTTCCACTTAGCCAGGAGAACCCAGAAGGTACACTCTCTCCTTACTGCATGAAACGTGTGCCAGCCAACTAAAGAACAATGACCAGTCTACACTGCAGCTACCTGTGCATTTCCTGTTCAATTCTCTGGCTCTGTGAGGCTGTAGTAGTTGTCCTGTAGTTTTCCAAAGATGAATCAATGAATCAACATAGGATTCTGCATCTATATCTATATATCGTCAGAACATGGCGCCCTGAGAGTAATTGGCACAATGCTTGTACCTAAATTTATTCAAATAACTATTTGTTGAAGAATAGAATGATTACAAGTGCCTCAGGGCGATAGGATCAAGACTCCTTCTCAAATACATCATTAATGTTGTTGATGGTTTTTGCCAGTGATCCCTAGGTTTCGTTAAAGCTCTTTAATTACCACTGGCTGCTATGTGCACTGAACTTTTAACCATTTATATTTCTCAGTCAGCTAATCATAATACATGATTCTTTTTTTCACAAATCTCCTGGTTTCTGGTCAGTAGTCTGTATTCTACAGTATCTAAAATGAATTATGAGTAATCATGATGTGAGATAAAAAGAAAAATACTTAAATGAATAGTGGTTAACATGCAGAACATACAGAACCAAATGTTCTTGAAATGTTTTGTCTCTGTAAGCTCTATGAAGAAACAACTACCTACCAACCTCAACAATTTGAAGACAAATCATCACAGTTTGACACCTTTACCAGGGGTCTATGTAGCTTTACCTCAACTTACAAGAAGTTTAATTTTTAATTGTCACTCCTTTAACAGTCACCAGATATGAGTTTTGGTTCATATAGACTCCTCATTATCTTCCTCAACCTCATGACTTCTTTATCTTCCTCAACCTCAAGTCCTTCTTCATAATTTCCAGGCTTATCTTAGTCATTTTCTACAAACTTCACTTTCTTATAATAATGTCCATTTGCCCCCAGTCTATTTTCAACAGATACCTCCTCAAGGTTGAGTGATCTTTCATAAAATTGCCAGCATAGGGCCAGGGATTTATCTCAGTGGTTCCAGCACCTGTCTTGCAAGCACCAGAGCCCAGGTTCGATCCCTGGTAACTATATAACAATACTGGGCATGGAAACTCACCCCAGCAGCAATCAGTACCACATACCACAGTGCCAGCTATGGTGGCTCATGCCTGTCATACCAGCGCTTGGGAGGCAGAGGTAGGAGGATTGCTGTGATGTGAGTTTGAGGCTGAGCTCAGGGCCAACCTGAACTACAAAGCGAGACCCTGTCTCAAAAAACAAACAAACAAAAATTGCCAGCATAGTGTTGACAAAGCCAGCCCACAGAAACATCCCTTCCTTCCCAAAGCCTGACAGTCTTGAACTATTTCCTTTCACTTGAGTCTTACCTGGATTCTAAAGTCCTTAGGATTAGGCTGACTTTCAGTTAAAATCTCATCATTCAACATTTAGTCATTAATAGTGTTTTTTAAACTGCAGTAAGCCCATTTAAATTAATCAAATTAAGTCAAATCAAATACTGCTAAACCAAAGCTATTCAAGAAAAGATTAGTGTTGAAGACACAACGAGATGGATTTCCCTTCCAGTGCTGCTTCCTCCAATGAGGAGTGCTGCCAGAACTTGGCCTCTTTGGAGACACAGCGTTCGAGTTTCTATACTCCTGACTCACCCTGACTGCACTATGTCCACCTCGTCTTTTGTCCTGGAAGAAAAGCTGGAGGAAAACAAAGGTGCAGCTGCCTCTTCCAAACAGAAGCTATCACACGCACACACATGTGCATACACTCAACTGCTCCTTGGCTGAAGATGCTTCCTAGACAGGCTGCTCATCCTGGCTCATCCACCCTCTGAGAAGAGCTGAGCTTTCATCATTTGGTCCAAGGCAAGGCACCCATGATTCTCCTGTGACAGTGTCTGTATCTGCCTTTATTTTCCAACCCTAGCATACAGAGTGTGACGTCTCTTTAACTTAGACTTTGTCTACTTGTAAGCAAGGTATACATGAATGTTACATTCATTCGTCATCAAATGATTAAAGCATTTTGTGCATAATGTTATCTGTATATGGTCCACTTTTACCTCTTGCTTAATATTTTCTAATATGTAAATTTTAGTTGATATCTATCTAAATATATCTCATGAGAAAACAGTGGGCATGCTGAGAATCCATAGAGCTAATAAAATTGTCTCCGTGTACTGCCTGAACTATAGATCATATTTCCCCCAGTGATTTACTGAGTCATTTTGACCTCCCTTTTCACAACCAGATAGACCTTGCTCTGCAGCTCAATCAACTCAGGCACATATTCATAATATGTATTACTGCAGACCTATTTTCCTGTAAAATTCCTCCCTGGTCAACTTGTTCCCAAGTCCCACAACACCAACTCAATAAAGTTTCAGAGATAGCTCGGATATAAATATGCACCACTCAGAGTTTTAAAGAGCAATGCTTGTGAAATAAGGGTTTAAAATCATTGTTGGGGGAAAACTTGCTATTTCAAAGCTCAACATTTGACTGCTTACTGCAATTAAACTTTCTGTGTAGCTCATGTACAAAGAAAACCTTTTATGCTCGTATAAAGATGTTAGTGTTTTAAAAATCTACTTGATAAAAATTGTTCTGGTATGAGTTATAAGAAAGATAAAACAGAAATATTCTACTTGGAAGACCATGAACATGTGTGAAATGTGGCCCCAATCACTGTATTTCCAACCACGAGCAAGGCCAGCATTTTACAAAGTCTCATTAATTTGAACTCAGTTCTGGTCTGAATTGTGGCTATTAGTTATATGACCTTTGAAAGGTCACTTAATTCAACTAATGAAAGCAGAGGTTAGCCTGGAAAAAAAAAGGTAACAGCTGGTGTGGCTGTCAAACAACACATTCCATTAAAGGAACTAGCAAAGCAGGTAGCATATGTCAAGTGATCCATTACCACAGGCTTTCCAAGTGACATTAGTTGTGGAGGGCAAACCCTTGAATATATTTCTCAGATGGCATTGTTACTGGGAGAGAGTCATTTAAAATGGATAAAAGAAGTATATGGTAACATAGAAAGAGAAAATGCATTTATGAAAATGACCTCAACATATTTTTTTTCAATCCAGTGTAGAGATGAATTTTCAATTATTCCTACAAAGTAGTCATTTATTAGAAAACAATGGAATGTTACAAATAGTAAAACACGTAAAACCAACAAACCCGCACAAGTCCTGGGCCTTCTCTGAACCCTACTTCCCTAATGTCTGCCACCAGACTTCCTGTTGTCCTGAGAGGAGATTAAAGTTTATAACCAGGTGTCTCCTCAATGCCTTTGAGTCACATGAGTGGGGCTTTGGGGAGGTGGCTGGACCATGAGAGGTGATGTCATCAGCGATCAGTCCACTGATGAGTCTACAGCTGAATGTGTCGTTGAGAGGGAACCCTGGTGGGAGGAGCTGGTCATCGAAGTCACCATCTAGAAAGCTCCTCTCCCTCCTCTTCCCTTTGTCCTTCTCTCTGCTTCCTGCCACCAAGCCATGAGCTATTTCTCCTCTACCATGCTGCTCTGTGTGGGAGCCAGCCTCCATAAATTATGAGCCACTATAAATCCTTCCTCCTTGTATTTGTGAGTCTTGAGCATTTTGTCTCAGCAAGATTAAAGTAACTAACACAAAAGGAGTTAAAGATCTGAAATAAGAAGTGGAAGTTCGTGCAGGTTATCAAACACTACGCAGCGCCGAAAATCACCCTTCTACCAATAAGCATCTCACTAGCGCCTCCTGGAGATTTGACTCTGGATCCATTTCTGCTGCTTGATGCAAGAAAATGCTATCAGGACAAAGATTCTGCAAGTCAACGTACTTTCGGCATTAAATAGAGGATAAGTGACAAGTTAAAAAAATGTGGTGACTAGTGTCTAGTTAGTACAGCTACTGTAATAACTAGCTAGTGAGCAAAGGTTGCCCCCTAGTTGGATGGCAGTCACTGTACTGCAGTGCAGGGATGAGCTTATCATGGTCTGTTACATTCAGGTTGTTTTTTGATATACTTTTTTCTTAAACAGTTCACACTTTTAACCTGCACTTTGAAACAAAACTTCCAATTAAATGGGCATCTCTAACTTTGTCAGCCCTTTAATATACTTTCTTATTCAAAAGAAAAATGTCCTGCAAAAGTTCCATGGAATCCCTTCCAGAAAGGGCTATGGATATTTTTTCCTTATTAACATTCACTGTTTACTGTTGACTTGAGTGGTTGTAAAGGAAAAGGTAGTAATAAGGATAAATTGGATCATCTTATACCTGTATCCTAACTGGTAACTCTATAAATCCTAACTATATATTTTTTCAATGGTTTGTGAATTAATTTTTACAGAATATTCTAATTGTATCAGGCACTTGCAAGATTACTTTTTATTAGCACATGTTCGCAGTATATTCAGCTTACTATCATTTTGGGATGCATGTATATGATACAGTTTAATTTTTTTTAATACCCTTCCCCTTCCCCCCATTTCTCTTTGTCCTTTTCTAAAACCTCATTTATCCATTTTTGTTCTTGTTAATATTATTAATCTTATCTCAAGATTAAAATTTCCTCAGATTTCTCCATAAAAACAAACAGTAAACAATGAAATTAAAAATACACAGTTAAGACAGGCACAGTGGAGCACACATGTAATTCCAGCAACCTGGGAAGTGCTAAGGGAAGAAGATCACAAATTGGATCCCAGCCTTGAGAAGCCATGGCAGCCCGGTTAAAACACAGAGAAGTAGGGCTGGGAAGGAGGTGAGTGTCCAGACATTCATTTCTCAGTGACAAAAATACCTGACCAAATTCACAACAAAATTAGATATCAAGATATCCTCACATCCACTGCAAAATACACCATGAGCCACAGATCAGCACCACATCCCAAAAAAACAAGGGGCCCTTGAGAGCAGTGCCTCTGGACCTGGGAACAGAAGCAACTCCAAAGAGCCAGCAGGTGGCTGCTGTAAAACCTAGTGGGCCAACCTGAGGTCTCTGCTGGAGACACAATGAAAAGTTTCCCCTCCATGGCACCCTAAGTCTGGGAGGCATGCCAAGAAGTACTGCAAACCGGAGCCACGTGACCCTGATATGTGCCCAGAGAGGCTCTTGGGTTCCCTTCAGAATGGACTTCCACTGAGCACAGACTTCTGGGAGTTCGAGTCAGCACCAAATAGGCAAAGACAAAGCACAGAAGACATGGGAAGGTCAACCAGAATGTGGGAAAGGGAGCAGCTGGGAAAACCCGAAGGACGAGTGATGAACAGAAAGAGCCATTCAGGTTGAATTTTTTTCCTGAAACTGGGTTAATTCTAAACAGTCAGAAAAATTAATTCCCTAGAAGAAAAAAAAAAAACATGACATAATAAATAAAAACGTATTTTTCACTCTTCTGAAAGTAAAATAATAGTAACAGAAAAATGATTTATATTTGGAACAACAAAGATGGGTCAAGTCTAAATCTGAATCCAAAATATTGCAAGAAAAATCACAAGAATTAGGAGCCAGCTCACTTCCCTATAGGGAAGGGCCACATCCCTGGGGCTGCCAGGTTGTATCCACAAGAGAAACCCAAACTCTAAATTATGGTATCAAAATGTACTAAAAAGACATTAAGCAGGTATAATATACAACAGTAAAACATGAGTAAGAACTGGCAACATTCACAAATAAAAATCTTTGAATTCAGGAAGGAAAGATAAACACAAATGCAATGGCATCTTGGTTCACTGACTTAATTCTTTTCTTGGTTGTGGTTTTGGAACTTAATTTACAGCCAGAACACTGGAAATAACTAAATTGTGAACTCAGGTAACAGTTCAGAAATTAAGGCTAAATTTGAAGGAACAAATAAAAACAAAGAAAAACCGTAGAAAATGAAAAGTAAAACAAGATTTAATTAAAAATAAATGAAATGATAATGGCCAATCTACACTGTAACAAAAAACAACAGTAAGTGTCTTAGCTGGCTCCCCCTGCTGGACACACGGGGCAGGACGCCTTAGAGGAGCAGAGTGTTAACATGGCTCACAGCTCAACAGTTCAGTCCATGGCGGGCTCATTCCAAGACAGCAGCGTCATGGCGTAAGCATGTGGCAGTGGAAAACTGCTCACTTCACAGAAGCCAGAAAACAGAAAGGGAAGAATGGAGGCTGAGAGGCCAACATTCCCTTCGAAAGCACATCCCCTTCACCAGTACCATGTCTGCCCAGCTAGGTCCCACCTTGCAGTTAGCTATGAGCTCACTAATGAATGGGGTGTCTAGTGAGTACAGTGCCCCCAAGATCCACGTCTTTCTAAAATCCTTACCTCTAAATATATGAGAATTTTGTGGGTTATTCTAGATCTACACCAAAACGGTGAACAAAAGACATTGTCATAGGCAAGGCACTAGTCTCTGAAAGCATATTAGAAAAGTGAAAAAATATCCTTGTTTGAAATGAATGAAAGAACATAAGAGAAAGACAGAGAGAGAGAGAGAGAGATTTGAAATTATGCATTTAAAAAATTAACCTAGAAAGCATAGAGAGACACCTTAGGGTATATACTCAAATGTACTCAGGACACAACTAGCTACCTTTAAAAAAACTCAAGAGAATCTTGCTGCCATGAGCCCTTCCCCAAGAGACTCCTAAAGAAGAGTCTCAGACAGCTAAATAAATCATCAAGACGTCATCATTGGGAATGGCAGTGACTGAGTATCATATTTCCTTGTAAACTGAGAAGTCACAAAATGAAATCCCCTGGGAGAGACACATATATTTCAATATAAAAATATGAAACATCACAATCAGCCCTATCATCCTCAAAATCTCAATCATTTCAGTAGTATCTATTTGCCTCCTTTATTTTTTCTTCAAAGGTTCATTTTACAAATGGAAACCAAATGTTCTGCCATTTTGGCATTTACCTAGTTCTTTCTAAAAACACTAGAATTCAAATACACATTCATTATTTTATCATGACTGACAAGTTCTTTACTCTCAGCTTTTTAGTATTACACAAGGATAATAAATTTTAAAAGCTCCATGATTCAGGGTCAACATTCATCAATAGGGCTACTGTGGCCGTCCTAGAAATAAAATAGGATACATGAATCTAAGAAGAGTAAGAGATAATAAAACATGTTTTCCCAATCTTATTTTAATGAAACAGAAGCTCATTTTGACATATGACTGAACCAACACTTGTTTGTATTTTGTGTTTTTATTTCCAGCATCTATTTAGTTTCAGAATTAAAGCCAGAAAAGACAACTCACTCCCTCATAGAGGGACTGTGCTTCTGCATAAATATTTCAAGGTCTTTCCTTAGTGGTATGGATGAGTGATTTGTTTTCCTGAAGAGATTAAGTTCCTGCCTTCTTTCACAGTGTAAGCAACCTTTGAAAATCATGGTTGGAAAAATCGAGGAGACAAAATATGGAAAATCGAAGCTTAGGTAGTTTAAGATGATAAATTCTTGCACCACCTGCTTCCTGAACATGCTCAAAGAGGAAGGCATGGTTGCAGAATTTCACTCTCCGTGGTCCTTGTTCTGCGCTCATCTGGACAGCCGTGGCCGCCCCCTTTCCATCTCCTCCAGGAAAGCCGGGCAGAGTGATGGATCTGCTCTACATGAAGCCGTCTGCAGCACCCGGCTCTCTGTGCTGGAAGGTGTGCCAGTGAGTGATCTGATGGTGACGACCACCTCGCTGCTCTGAGTAGGTAAGAAAGAAGCAAAGTGGGGAAATTGCACTTAAAAGTATCTGGAATAACGTACTGCCCGTGAGGACTAGATATTTCTCTGCGATGCACGCATTTGTTCATTTAATTAAGATTTATAGGCTTTCAGTACGAACTGTATGCTTGGTGCTGGGATCATAAAACAGAATAATCAGATTTTGGAAAAATGATGTTCAGGGAAGAGTCAAAACAAACTGAAATACAAGTAAATGCAAAGAAGCAAGGAGTCTAATGACACTAAAGCTCTCTAGAGACGCTATTTAAGTGAAGCATTAAGAGTGACTGCCCAGAGACACAGTTTTGGCACAGGTAAAGGCTCATCATCTGGTGTTTGTACTTGTACATTCTGTATTTTCTTCTGTAAAACTCAAGTAAATTCAAAAAGGGAATTTTTTTCATGACCTTCAGCTCCCAGAGGCAGTACTGGAATAAACCCGGGAAAATCCTCCGCGGCTTAGCTCAAATCGCTACAGTATGAAGATTTCTTCAGAGCTACATCCTTTGAGATAGACAAAGTTTACACAGCTGCTATTTTCTCAGCCTTATTCTTGAGAAACCTGTAGAGAACTGAAGGAGACATTTTCAGGGTGCATCGATTCAGGGCATGGGGACAAAGATATAAAGAAAGGCGGTTTGTGCCGCTGGTCTAGCAGAGGCCCTGGGTCACTTCACAGGTGAGGACGCAGGGTGGGAAGGCCTAATAGTAGACAAAGATGGAGACCGGCCAGTATCTCTGATTGTTTTGTGGTGCTATACACTTTTAAAAAATGAATAGTTATTATATGATATAATGTTCATTATAATTTGGGGAAAGATCTATATTAAAATATTTTTCTAAGTCCCTTTTTCTCTGATCGTTATTTTTAGGGAAATATTTTATCATTAGTGATTGAGTTTTTCCATTTTTTCTGGTTATTAGTAAATATTCACCTCATCCTGTGTGATGCAAGAATGGAAAGTATATATTTCAACATTAGTATCCTTGACCACACAGAAAATTATCAAAGCTCAGAAACAGTTTGTTATGGTCAATCCGATGAGGCTGCTGTGTGATATTTTTGAAAATCAATTATGGAGTTTATGTTTCCTAAGGCTTTTTCTTAGGATCACAGTGCTGCACAGGGAGAAGTAAAGATGCCAGTGTTTTCCAAGTCAAAGTGTGGTCTGTGGACTGACAGAGGAAGCGCCTGAAACCGTGAGCCAGGAAGCCGCCAGATGGTTCAACCTACAGTCACTACTCGTGTGAGAGTAAAAACTGTAAGTGCATCCACACGCATTACTGAGGCAGGTGTGCAGAGGGAGGATATGGGGAAGACAGATGATCACACAGAACCGGAGGAGTATGAATAATATCCTGGAGGATGTTCATGGTACATGCAACCTAAAACTTCTTTGACATTTTGCTTATTTATAAATGGGACTCAGAGCTCTCATAGCTTGTGAATATTTTGGACACCAAATAAGATAATACTGCTAAATACTCAGCAGTCTGCATGACATATAGGAGATAAAAGACTCACTTCTGCTACTTTTCTTTATTCTAAGTGTATTTTATGGCTGAAAGGTCCTGCTGTGAGTTAAGATATTAAAACACAATAAATAAGATGCTTTGTGTTGCTTTTGGCATCAAGCCTTCACATTTTGCTAAGTGTCTGAAATAGTATAATACAAATCCATAGAATTTAGACTTTTGCAAAAAGGACTTAGATATTCCCTCCTTCTTAAAAAGGAGTAATGGTGGAATTTAATAACAGTACAACTGAGAACTTGACATACAGCAATAACACTATCAATGATATCTAATAGTGTTGCTTTGGGCATAGAGTAGGGAATTTAAGAGAGGATAGCCTGGTGAGTATCTGCACATACTCATTTCTTTTTATGGAAATTGAAATTCCTGCTCCACTTTCCATTTTTAGACCGAGGATCATAAAGCTTTTTAACTTAGTTAAATTAGTTAAATGCGCTATATTACATCCAACCATACTCTATCAAAGGTCATACTTGGCAAATCATCTCCAATTTAAATAATTATTCAAGATAATTAATTCATAAAATTTGTTTGTGTAGGTAATGGGGTAATGGTTCTCTTGCAGAATTTTAATTTTATGTGCTTATATCTTACCTGTATCCATTAATATGTTTAGTAAGCCCCACATGGCTAAGCCAGCATGCCTAAGCCAGCATGAATACAAAATGAAAAAATATGTTATTTTTTAAGTTATTAAAGCATTTTCAAATTGGGGCAATGTACATGTAATGTACCAATAAAGATTTCAATTTTAAAAAAGAAAATAGTGATGTCTTTCATTTTAAACCAATGCCATCAATGTGTATCCAAGGTTAGATCATGTCTTTAAGAACTCATAGTATCAGAGTAAATATAATGCCATGTCCCTGTTCACTACAGGTCCCTTAGTGATGATGAATATTGGAAATAAAGACTGAACTTGTAGGAATGAGGTAAATTGGAAAGCAGGAGAAAATGGAGTAGGATGTTGGCTTGAGGATCTGCCAGAGATCAAGATGACCCTTGACACAGGAGAGTGAGAAACAAGAAGAAAAGGGACCCAGCTTGGGCAGCTGACATGGTGGACACTGAAGAACAGGGTCAGATCAGCCCACTGACAAAGCGATAGTGACCACTGTGGAAATCAGACTGCAGGTTCTTCAGACAAACTGAAACTAGAAATTTCTTTCCAGCCAGCTAGTCCCCTTCCGTGGACCTTCCTGAAGATGTCACGTCAGAGTGGTACTCGGGTTTATGGCAGCACGGCTCACAGTAGTTAAATCTTGAGAGCAGCCTGTATGTGTTTCAGCAAAGAAGAGACCCATGTTATCGGGTGCTGGTGGTCTGGAATCTGCTGGGTCGTTGTCTCAGCCCTGGTTTTGTAGCTGGTGGAGTCTTCCTGGCTTGAGGAGCAATTTCATTTCCAAGATATAATTGTCTGTTTGTAGCAGTTCCAGACACAAGAGCCTTTGTTTTACTATAGGATTCAAGTAACTACTAGCCTGACAGTGGCTGGACTCTTTAGGCAGCAGTCCATCCCAGGGAGAGCTTTGGTCTCTAGGCCTCAAGTTTTGAATGCTCAGAAGTCTGTTACCCCAGTACTATGGTGGGAGCAGGACATCTTAGAGGTAACTGTGGCAATTTCCTCTGGATAAGGAGTCATGTGATCTGCCATCTGTCACATCATCTCCCATCTTTCTGAGACATATAAGTGCATTTCACTTAGACATAGTAAAATACTGATTTTGTTAAAATCAAAGTTAAACCAAGTAAACGAAGTTTTAAACAGCAGGACTGTCCAAATCGCACTTTTTCTCCCAGATGAATGGTGCTGAGTAGAAACAGCACAAATGCTCCAAGTTTTACTGACCATTTTATATCTATAAAGTCCAGACACAAAACCTGTTGTGTAAAACAGACCACTTTCTTGTTTACCTTGCCTGGACTAAACAGAGGTTGCTTTTAACTCTGCAGACATTAACTGGCTTTAAACAAGTTTCCAGCTCACAGCACATTTAATTCTCAGGTGGATGAACGTGTCCAGTGTTAAAATATGGTGGAAAACATATTACAACAACCTAATGGTTGTTTGTTTAACCAAGGTTAAAAAGTGATCATTTAAAAAAACATTTTAAAGAAAATAATCATTTAAATAAATCTTAACTCTCTTGACACCTGTTTACTTATCTATTTGTCTATTAATTAATTTATTTATTCATGACACGGGGGATTGAAACTGTCCCCATTTCACTGAGCTGCATCTCTATACGTGGTTCTCCTAAGTTGTGAAATTGTCCAGGCTGGACCTGAGCGTGCAGTCCTCCTGCCTCAGCTTTCCACGGGGCCAGGATCATAGGCACGTGCTACCATGCTTGGCTTTAACTTGTTTCACATGGTTTTGTTCGTCTTGGTCTCATCCAGTTTGCCTGCACAGCCCACCTTCTTATCTCGGCTGCTTTCTTAGTGAACAGCTTGATTTCTGCTTCTCCTCTTGCTACCACTGGAGGTTGCAGCTGACCATCTGTCTCTTTCACATTGCTACTTCCAAGTCCTGTCATTCCTCTTTCTGTTTGAAAAATATAAAGCGAGTAATAAAATGATAAATATAGACTTATAATTTGCTATAATATTGAAATGTAACATCTTTTCCAGTGGAAAAATACTGGAACCAAGATCTCCAATTGGAAACAACTGAATAACAAGAGTAAAATTTTGACATATTTTCAACTCCACTTAAATGACAAAATTATTTTATTTGCATACATTCTCATCTTTCTTTTATATTTTTAATAGTTAATATAGTCATGCAGCCTGACACTCAAAATACACGAAATTTGTACAGTAAAAAGCCTTAATATTAATCTGGAATTACATTCAGCATTCTTCTTCCAAAGACAGTGACTAAAGTAGTGCCCGTGGACCTGCTTGTGGAGCATCGCACATTTTTGTAGACATTTTAATATTCAGCAAATGCTTTTGGTAGCGACTATTACACAAGGGGAAATGAAGTTTTCTATGGTTAAGTAAATAACTCAGAACTGGAGGTGATGAATTTTTGGGACTGGAACTCAGGAAACCTGAGATAAGGTTTATATTATGAGCCACCTATCTCTTATCCATTGAATTTTTGAATTTTATCATGTTTATTATTTGGGTCAACCAGGCCTCTGTAAATACAAATGAATGTAGTCTCATCTTCTTTTACAAATTATGTTACAACATCCACCCTAGAGCATGTGATATTTTTCTCACATGCCAGAGTAATGATGGTGATGTAAGATGTAAATTTTAATGCATCTATTAGAGATTGTATGAATTCTACTGATGCATCAGATGTCTGTCTTTTCACAAACTAATACTGTTATGAAACAATTGATCCCTTGCCAATAGTTTAAGGGGGAGATTTTTACTTTTTGATATTTTTAAATGATTAAATTGTAACTTTTCCTTTAGATAAGATTTAAAATGGAAAATTTGCTTAAAAGTTACTGAGAATTGTGATATATTCCTTATAGTTGCTCTTCAAAAATAATGTATGACATAAACACAAGACATTTCTCAAAATCATTAAATTAGCATGCATGCATAACTACAGCTTATATACCAACTAGCACCTTCCCAGTGACCTTCCAGTGCCCTTTGATGCAAGATTGCATTTCAGACCAAGCCTTCATTGAGGAGCCATAACTCCTCTGCTCCTCTCAGGCCAGGAGAGTTCCAAAAGCTGCCACATAGCCTTTTAACTCTGACAGTGTTAAAGATGGCTGAGCATTTATTTCCCACTATGTCTCTGCTTCTGCTTTGTCTGTTTCTTCATGACTACATTTTGGGGTGAGACTACCACAGACACAGTGGCGGATCTTACAGGAGAATGTCAAGTGGCCTATGAAGTGAACTCATTCTGCTGACTGGATCACATTCAGGAGCTCCGGGCAGGTTTCTTGCTGGGCTATCCTGGCCCCTCTGTCACTCAGTGTTCTGGTAAGGCTTTGGAGCTGTGCTCATGTATTTCACCACCATTCACTGCACTCATTTTAGAATCTGTCAACAAAGCTGAGTGATGAATTTTCTAATGTTTCTTCAATATTAATTTGAATTCGGCATTAGAATTCAGTGTTAAGCAGTTTTCCCTTTCCTTATATTTATTTATTTCATTGCTTATTTTTAGCTTTACTGATTCATCCTTATGGTTTCATACTAATACAGTCTTACATAATTCTATGGTCAATAAATCTTTTTTTTCATTAATTTTGTTTAAGAAGTCACACATTTGGTATGGATGGATTCTTATTGCTTTGTGGACTTTTAACAAAACCCCATCATTTGAATATTTTTGTGTTTTTTGTACTGAGATTAAGCTACTGAAATTTTGATTTCAATAAAACACTTAAATTTCTGAGCACTTCTCATTTAGTTGAACATTTTCCCTTATCAATTAGTGGCAGTGTTTTCACAAGTAGGCGATGAATTTTTTTGCAGTTAAATATTTTGCAGTTTATGATTTACGTTTGGTTTTTTAATTTTTTTCATTCATGAATGCCCCACTATCGTAAGACTTACCGTTTCAGTAATTCTTAGTTTTGTATCACCCCAAGGGAGGGCATCCTCCCAATATATTATAAAGTCACTTTATAGGTGTTCTTTTCCTTTAAGCACACTTTGGTAATTTTTTCAGTAGCTATATCTTTTATTCATCTAAAGTTTTTTTCTAGTGTGAGATGAGGGCTATTTTGTACTCTCAGTCCACATTTACTGTGTATAATTGTCATTTCTGCACGTACCTAAGGTTCAGTGTTTTTGTTTGTACAGGAAGATTTTGCATGCACTTGGTTGTACATCTCCCATAAATACATACATATTTATGAATTAGTCCACATTCTAAATTTTGTCATCTTATGATGCACTTAATATAGCAGCCACCCTTTACTTTCTCAAGCTTTCTTATTTACTTTTAAGCATGTAATTTAACTTGTGGTTCTTCACTTAAGAAATCAAATCTTAAGGATAAGTAAAGAAGGGAAAGAAAAAATTTAATGGTAAAAAAAGAAGCAAAGCTTAGGTATATGGGGGGGGGTTGTAGGGTCAGCAGGGAAATGGCAAAAATGAGAATTAAGTTGTGTCATATATTGGTACAAATTCTCAATATTGAGTATGACCATAGCATGTGTATAAAATATACTAATAAAATCAGTTTTAAAAAGCATCAAGTCTTTTTACCAGGACCATCATAAGCTACATGGAAATGACCTTTGAACAAATACAAACCTTTCCTCTTCAGCCCATAGTATCATTGCTTGTATGTTCAGATCTTTCTTTGAGACCTTCAAGAATGTTTGTCATTATTTTTCATATTAAAACATTATGTTTAGTTTAATAAGAATGAGGTAAGCACTGATTCCATTATTTTAAAAAGGATATTTTATTTCTGGTTTCTTTGTTGTTATTTAAAAAATAAGAAAGCTCCTGAGTTCTATATCTTAATTCCACATTTTGGGGCTGAAGGGATAGCTTAATAATAAAGCTCTTGCTGCAAAAGACCCTGAGTTTGATCCTCAGCATGCAGACATACACACATACATGTATGCATACATGTACACACATACATGCATAT
The DNA here is from genome assembly GCA_004026965.1 of Petromus typicus. Taxonomy (NCBI): domain Eukaryota; kingdom Metazoa; phylum Chordata; class Mammalia; order Rodentia; family Petromuridae; genus Petromus; species Petromus typicus. Next base: position 17,194 of record PVIR01006655.1, on the reverse strand, counting down.
ATACATGTATGCATTTCTCTACCGTAACTGCTTTTAACAGTTGAATCTTTGATTTGCTGAGTTACATTCCCATCCATAGCAATTATTGAAAATTCAGATTCTCTTTCTCATTTTCCTGTCTCATTTATTCTTTTTCTCATCTGCAATGAAATGAGAAAATATTTATATTTGGTGATTTGGAGGAAGGTAGAATTATCCCCAAATATTTTTCCACATGGAGCACTTCATAGGTGTCCTTTTTTTGTGTTAAATTCAATTAACTTTAGTGAGATTTCTTAGTAAAATTTTTCTTTCTTCTTGGCTTTGCAAATTCTTTCAAAGAGCCAAATAAGTAGTCTCTTATTAATCTTTTAATTTCCTCCAGTCGTGGTGGGTAAATTCTGATCATTTACTTGTTTATGCATTTGTATTTTCTACTTCCTCATTATCTAGCTTAATAGTTTGTTTTATGTGTTAATTCTTCCATTTTGCTCTTATCTCTTAATTTTTCTCATTTTGCTCTTATCTTTATTAAACTCATCTTTTTGTTTTCCTTGGCTGGTTGTTTTTGTCTACTTTCTGGCCTTCAAATAAAACTTCAGATCTTTATCTCATTCCTCTTACTAATGGCTGATATGGCTAATATTCTTACAGCTTATAAAATTTGAATTTAGATTTTTTTCTTAAATTATATCAGAAACTTGTTTTGTGATCTTCCACTTTCTAAACTGTTGTTTTGCTGCTACTTTCTTGTTCTACTTCAATACTACAAGAGAACTTAATCTCTGTGATTTCTACATAGAATACAATGATGCTCCAATAATGGCTTATTGTTTGATCACATTAATGAATATGTTATATAAATTCATGAGGGTATAGTCCTTGTTATTGAGAAGCAAAAAATAAATTATTTTAAAGTTGTGTAAGAATTTTCAACTTACTTTTTTAAATTTCCCAAATATATTCACTATGCTTTACCTACATGTCCCCAAAGCATCCTACATTCATGAGTGGGGCTTTGGGAGGTAGTGGTGTGGTGACATTCAGTGGAGTGTGGTGACATTCAGTGTGTGAATTCCCCAGTGGATTAGCAGCTGAATGTGATGGCGTAGGGAAGGATGGTCAGAGGAGGAGGTACCTGGAGATGTGTCTGACCGGGCAGCTCTCTTTCCTTCTTCCATGGATCCTTCATTCTCCAGCTGCCACCTCATGAGCTGTTGCTCTTCTGTGACACACCCCTCTCAAACTGCTCTACCGTATACTGAAACCTCTACACATTGTGAGTCAAATGCAACTTTTCCTCACTTCCGTGTAGGTGTTGGATGTTGTGTCTCTGTGGCTCAGCCGAGGCTGACATTTTCAGGGAGCTGTTTTTGTGAGGCTAAAGCAAAACAGTTGCCCCAAGAATCCTTATGCAACATCTTCCCCAATCAAAGAGCTTTGGAAAAGAGCCTTGTGTCTAGTTAGATATATCAAAATGCCCTCATTTGTCAGTAGAAGCAGCCGTTGTTTTCAATATCATCATCCTTATTATGGATTTTCCTACCTCTATGGTGAACTGTGTTTTGTAATTTTTCTGCTTTCATCTTTTCTTGTAATTAGAAAAACATACTACAATGAAAATGCCCCATGCTAAAGGTAGTGCCTAGAGGTAGGGGAGTGGCTGAACCTAGCTCTGCTCTCTGCACCCACCCACATCAGCACCACTGCGCTGGGTAAGCTGCAGACAGGACAGCACAGTTGTCCTCAGTTCCAGTGTCAGGAGCACCTGAGATGAAACCTTTGCAGTTGGGTTGAATCTGTATCTCAGAATTTCCTTGCTGAGTCTCCAGACAGATAGCAGGTGCTCAGTCACCTAGGAGGAGAGGGGGCCACAGGTCAGCTTGTCCTGGAGCCACTTGTTCCAGCTACACAGGCAGCTCTCGGATAAAGAGCTTCCAGAATTGAGTGTCAGCAGTAATGTGGAGTTGGATGATGGGGGTAGACCTGGGGACATGAGAGTCCTGGCATTTCAGACATCGTTCAGTGGGGATAGAGTCTACTTAGGTATTTTGTAGTGCTTATCAATTATAATCTGAGCAACAAACTCCTGTTTTATATAGGAGATGATGAAAATAGAGAGGGAAAGTTGAATTGTTTCAGGTATCATTCAAATGTTTCATTATTGCAGAAAGGACACGTTGCTATCAGTTCCCTTCAAAGCTTTGAGAACGCTTATCCCACCCTGTTGCCACTTTGTCAAGGAGTCTTGTGAGTTTCTCTTGTGAGTGTCTTTACAGCAGATGATCAAAGATTCTGAGGCTGTTGATCCTCAGTGCCATCCAAGGCAAAGAAGGCTCGTGTGTCCTAAGGCTCGTGTGTCCTCATCCACTGTACCGTGCAACCTGCGGCTCTTCCCCAAGGTCAAAGCGACCTTGAAAGGTAAATATTTGGAAGTGGTTCAGGATATAAAGGCAACAGTGACAGTATAGCTGAGAACACTCATGAAGACGTCTTGGAGGATTGTCAGAGTGACAGGAAGAAGACCACTGTGTTCAAAGCAAAGTGGAATATTCAAGAGGATTAGCGGTGAAGTATCTTTTATTCTAGTGCAATTTTTAAATTTAATCATTCCCAGTGCTTCTCAGTTACACCTCAGATGTTATCCCATGAGCTGCTGTGATGAATTAGACCATGGAGAGGGAACATGAGTGTTTGACGCCGAGTCAGGCCCAGCCAGTGCTCAGTTGGTGATAGGTGAAAGAAAGATCTGTAGGTGTTGGGTCAAGCAGGGCACAGAAAGCAGAAGACCCTTTATTTCTCTGCATGTTTCTCTGCAGGTGGTGACCCTGCTGCTCCAGGCACTGAAACCCCGACACACAGAAGAGTGAAGAGCCAGAGACTTCTGGAGAAGAGAGGATCCGGTCTTGCTATTCACTTTGACTCCAGACCCGTCACAGACCTCCATGATCGTCGGCGGAGGACAAGGTTGGATGGGCCTCGCATGCCTGCCGAAACCTCTCTCACAGCACAGCCTTTCACCCAGACCCACTTCCTGTCTCCTTCACTCTACACTGTAAGCTCCTGAGCACCTTCCTCAGATGGCCACTGTACTTTTTAGGAATATCTCTGACATTGTTTCCAAACTGATGTGCTCATGGTTCCTGGAACCATGTATGGCGCCCACCTTGTTCTTGAAAGACCTACTCTGAAATAACAAGATGCCAATTCTGGTTCCCTCACTAGAGCCCAAGGTAGACTGTGAATTATCATTATTTTTTATTCAAAACTTTATTGATACATTATGAATGTACATCATTGCATTCAACACTGAGAGTTTGTACCAGAATGTGATATATGATTCTCATTTTTCCCAGCCCCCATCTACCCTGCAACCCTCCTACTCCCTACATACGTAAGCTTTATTTCCTTTTCTAAAATTACTATCACATTCTTTTCCCCCTCATTATTTACCCTTACACCCTGTGGATTACTTTTTAAACGAATGCACTTTAGGGAAAATCTGTCAGAGTGAGGGAGACAAGAGGAGAGGGACGCACTCAGCAGAGATGCTGTGCCAGGTGGCCCAGAATGCCTGCGTCCACCGAGGCCCAGTCAGCGCTCTCCACTGAATGGAGAGATTTGCTATTTTACCTTCTCATGCAATGGCCTCCAGCTGTGAGAAGCATCCCAGAAAGGCAAAGGCACAGGCTGAGGAGAGTGCTCCGGAGACAGGCCATATGAGTCCCGCCAGCAAATACATAAGCTGATGGGCAGAGGACCAGACCCTCCAGGGCTACAACTGCTGCCCACATGTGCTCTGAATTCCGTCTTCCAGTGCTGTGAGCTCCAATTTCGAGAGAAAAATCACTGCGGACAGAGAGAAGGGACAGAAATCAAGCTCAAAAGCTTCACACTGCTGTTGTATAAAACTTTTCAAACCCACATTTTTGGTTGTAAACTGGAAGTACTGATTTCTTACAGATTCTCTTTGTTTACTTTGTATTTTAGAAAATTATGTTTTTTTCTCAATTAACATCCTGAAAGGAAACCAAACCTGCTTTTTTAGAGATTCATTATGTCTTGGTTTCCAACTAGAACAAATAATCAAAGAAATGGATTGCTGTATTTTCATCAGATATCTCAAAGCAGTTACTTAAAAACTGAACCAAAAAAGAATATGACAAAGTAATCCTGATTTCACTGGATGGTACAGCTTTTAAAAACAGACCTATTTAAGGCAGTAGATGAAAAGGAGAAGAATCACTCTCATTAGACATCTGCTGGCTGATGAAAATAAAATTTGTCTGGATTTCTCTGGATGCTGCCCCGCTTCCACCCAGGGGCTTGGTTCAGAATCTATACATCCCCACATTTTCAAGAAAATCTTTATGAACTTACCAAGTGCTCACTTTAGGTAATAAAGGGAAAATATCCCAAGGTGAAGAAACATCTTCATTCTGTCAGTGTCCCCATAAGACGAACCTCACATGCTCAGTGCAAATAGAACTTGAATCACTTGGATAAAAAGGAGCAGTTTCTGAACAAGTAGAGTGTTATTTATTTAAATCGTCAACCTCTGAGCATAAGTTCCAAGTAGAATTCTCCCCTTTTGATTTTTTCACTAGTCTAATAAATTAATCAACACAAGGTATGGATATTTCTTCAGTAGGTACCTAATAGTTTTATGTTTGCAGAAACCTTCAAGAGCCACGTGAGGGTAACCAAGGAAGAGCAGTGATAACTCCCCTTAGTGAGTTTTCCAGCATGGAGAGATAAAGTAGGTTCATCCGAAGCACACTGCACATGCCTGAGCACACTGTGCCCATAGCCTCTCCCGCAGAAGACATGGGAATTCATCTTTGTTCTTGTGATCTGAAGGCGCTGAGTTCCCCCAGAGCTGCTCCATTTTGCAGACTTTCTCTGGTTAGTGATGTCCAGCCTTTCCTGGACATTCTTGAGGTCGATTTTCTAATCACAGCACTGTCTGTTAATTGGGAAACTTGATCCCACAATGTGAATATCGGCATATTTGAATTTACATCTATCCTTTTATGTTTTGCTTTTCTTTGCTATTCCAGTCACTGGTCCTTTTAATAATTTTACCTTTAATGATCAGACATTTGGATATTTCATTTTTCCTGACTTCTGGAGCATCTCTGAGTATCTTTCTGTGGCACTTTTGCTAGTGGCAATAGATGTTATCCTGAGTCTGCAGTCCACATCTATGGTTGTCCTTGTTTTATGGGGGTAATTAATACAGAAAACTCACTTCCTTTTACATCATCTTTCTCTAGCTCATTTATAATACTGCAGGTTGAAAAATTTCATCCACAGATTCTTGTATCTTCATCAGACAGCAATTTTTCTTTATCTGAAAAATATAATGTAGAAATTCAAGAAAAGTCTGTCATGCTTTTCACATTTTGACTCACCGTGTATTATTCTCTTTCCTGATCTTCAAGTTTTCAAAATTTCTGTCTTTAATTTTGTTTCTTCTCTATTGCAGGGATCTCATTTAGCTGTTCTTTTATGATAGCTACATTGGCAATAAATTCTCTTACTTTTTCTTTTTCCTGTCTGAATGTCTTGATTTCCCATTAATCTAGGAACAAAATTTTCCTGGATATAAATGTGTAAGTTGACATGCATTCTTTTGTTCTGGTTTTGCTTCTTGTACTTATAAAACATTTTATTACTTCAAAACAATATATTACAATTCCTCTGGGTCCTGTGGTATTTACTGTAGAGAATATGGAGAAATGTGTTTTTATTGTAATCATTGGGCTGCCATAAGTAAAGTGCCCTTTTCTTTCCTAGCAATTAATACATTCTTCTTGGTGTTTAATTTTTAATATTTTAACTCTGATTGTCAAGTATGTGTTTCTTTTAGTTTATCCTGCTGATATTTTGCTTCTATTTATTGTCTAACTTAGAAAGGTTTTTTGTCAAGTTTCTTCCAGTTATTTTATATTCTTACCCTCTTTCTCTTTTATAACTTAGAAATTAATTTAAGTTTATTTTTTGTTGAAATCCCACCAATCTCTGAGGCTATCTGTGTGTTTTTCTATGTACTTTGTCAATACTGGTCAGAGCTGGTGAATACCACTGGAGGCCAGTGAATTCCTCCCGTCTAACCCTGTCCTGTTGCTGAGCCTGGCTCCTGAGTTTGCTTTGTCTCTTGGGGGGTAGTTGTCTAGCTCTAAGATTGTTATTTGGTTTTTCTTTATGTCTCTGCTTCTTTGCTGACATTTCAGTTTCTTTGCTGAGACATTCTATGTATTCCATTTGTTTCAGAAATGTTTCTACTTGCCACTAAAACATTTATCAGTCATAGCTGCTTCTCCCAACCATTTGTGTTAGGATTCTAACATCTCTGTTATCTTGCTGTTAACATCTATTAACTGTCTTTTTCAACAAGTTGAGATTTTCCTGGTTGTTGCGATGATGTGTTATTTACAATGAAACCTAGGGATTATTGCATCAAGTTATAGGATTCTGATTATTATTTTAACCTTATTTTAGAAGTGGTATTGCTTTGTTTTTCAAGGGAAAACTCCGTGCTACCTCATTACTTATTTATTCTTATTTCTGTTTTATTTCATTACCTTGGAGAAACTGCAGGTGAATATTAAATTATTTTAACACTGTCAGAAGTTTCCTGTCATTTAAGCAATCAGCCATTCTGTCAGTTCGTTTCCTTTGCTTCATTCCCCAGACCACAGAAATTCACAACCAACAGCTATCACTAAGGAAGGGTCATCCTTGTGTCTGGAGTGCAATGGATTGTTTTATGTTGCTTTTGTCTGGGTCCTACTCTTAGGGGTTCTGTTTAAACACACATTCTTAGGCACTCATCGCGTTTTAAAGTTCGGTGCTACCTGGTAGCAAGAACCTGCTGGTAACCCTTCTGTCACCTTTCCACACTGGTTCTGGTCAAGACTCTGCCGTTGCAACTTGCATCTAACGCCTTACATTCTTGAGCCCCACAAATGTGCCTTTGTTTACTTTGCAGTGTTTCTTTGAACATGCTTAGTCCATCACTGGTATGTTAACAAATACAAGTGAAACTCACTGACTTCTTTATATACCAGGAAACAGGTGCCATCGTAGCAACAATATAGAAAATAGACAAAAATTACTCTAGGAAGAACCAAACAGAAAGTTCCAGTGTTGCTGAGAAGAACTTTGTAACTTGTGCCTCTCTGCTCCCTGAGCTAATGGCGCTAGATTACTTCTGACCAGAGAGAAACGATGTGAATTCACTTTAAATTCTTCAGAATGGAGAGGTTAGGTCTCTTTCCTGCCACCTGGAGAAGGCACCAGAGGAGCAGGGAGATGCCAGCTCACCGCAATGGGAGCAACCAGAGCAGCTTATGTCACAGGGGCGGCGCCAGCTTGGACTGCTGATCCAAGGGCTGCAGTCAAGCTGTGGGGCACCCAGGAAAGTGTTGTGATTAGATCACAGACCGGAAGCTGGGAGATCTCTCACAATCCACTCTTTGCCCAGCGTCAGCCTTGGCTCGCTGGACATCGCCGCCTACTCTGAGGTAGAAACAGTCAGTGAAAAGTGGAGTATTGCGCCCGAGGCCTGGGGTGCGGAATATAGATGGACGTGGATGGGGGCTCAGCAAGAACCGAGAGGTTTGACTGACGCCTCTCCGCCGTGATTTCTGCCAGGTTATATAAATGCTGAGCCTCAGCTTCCTCGTTTCTAAGCTGTACTCTGATATAGCACCGATGCCTCTGTTCTCCTAGCAGTTGGATAAAAAGTCTTCTGTGCGAATCGTGGACAGCGTATCTGGACATGGCAGCGGATGAAACTATTGTGCTCTTTTACTGATTTACTGAGGCTTCTTGGACGTTTTGGGGAAATCAACCACTTTTCACTTTTTTTCTCCACTATAATTTGTCTTGGTAAGGAACCCAGAGCTCATTTGAGGATTTTGCCTTTTTCCGTTTTCTATTCACTCCTCATTTTTCTTGCCGCGTGTTCTACGGATGCTATTCCCTCAGTGAACCTTCCTTTTTATGACCTCACCACTGCTCTTTCTGATATTCATGGTTGGTCACCCTAATTCATTCAAGCTCTTTAATCTTGTGCTTTTTTAAAAAATTGAAATCTTTATTGGTACATCACATATACGCATCGTGATCGCACTCCATAATGGGGATTTGTACCAGTATAAAACACAACTTAATTCTCATTTTCCCATAGTTCTACCCACCCTACCACCCCCCCTAAATCTTGTGCTTCTTACACATTCAAACTTACCACTCACAGAGCTGCAATTGCCACCAAAGCGCTTCCTTTCTAGGCCTTTCCACGGGGTTCCCGCAGCTCTGGGATCAAGTCGACACTCCGCGTAACAGACGAGGCGCTGCTCATCTCCGTCTCCTGTGATTCCACTCTGTCTCACATCTGTGTTTAATAACCCTGAACACGTTGCACACAAATACCTCGTTCTCCATGTCTGTGATTTTCCCAGAGGATATTGCAGTATTGAATTGCATTGAATATGTGTGTGTGCACACATGTGAAAATGTGTATGCAGATTCCTAAGGAGATAGGGATGTAGAACTAAGGGTACTTTTATTTTTTTCCAATTTTTCCTTTTTATTACGTGTTTGTAGTGCACAATGATCACTTCCCTGGGTGGTATCGGTACATGTACACAACACACTGGGGTTCCTTCTTCATTTCCTTCCTAACCCTCCTCCCTCACTGTCTGTCGCTTGGTTTTCTACTTTTATGCAAAAAAATCTATGTCCCTGTTTTATCTTATCTTTGTTTATTTTGGGGGTTTCTCATATAAGAGCTACCTTCCAGTATTTAAGTTTGTATGTTTGATTTATTTCACTTAACATGCTTTCAAAGTGCATCCATTTTCCTATAAATCACTCCAGCTCACCTTTCTTTATAGCACAGTAAGACTCCATTGGGTACCAGCTTGTTTATCCACTCATCTGTTGATGCACACAGAAGCCATTTCTGAGATGTAGCCATTATGAATTGGGCTGCTGTAACCATGGGTGTGCATGCATCACAGTAGCACGGTGTCATTAACTCCTTCAGAAAGATACCTAGGATGAGAAGAGCTCTTTGAGTTGAATTTCTCTCTAGTTTTGTCATGACTCTCCGTACACATTTCCATAAGGGTAATCTTTAATCATACATGAAGTGACTGAATAAGACCTCTTCCCTGGAAGAATATCCCCTGAAAGTTTCTCATTTGAACTAATTGTCTTGAACAATTATTAATTGTCTTGTGTTATGTATTATGTTTATGCAAGGTTGAACACTTGGAGACTAGCTCCCTCTTCATGCAGGTTATAGAGTAGATCTTCAATTAAGAAGGAACAAATAAATGAAATTCAACTGACTAAACAACTGTAAACACAGCAATGAGCAGTGGGATGTTAATATATTTCCTGCTGATGGAATATGTCTTCTTTTTTCTATTTTCCACTTAACTTTCCAAAGCAAAATAAAAGAGTTAATTCTCATCCTGCATTTTTTTTTTACTGTCAAGTCTATCTCACCTATGGATTGCTCACTAATAAATTAATGCTATTTACTATACAAATGAAAATTTTGCTATGTGGTTATTGCACAAAATATAAATGAGGTAGACATGGCAACAACAAGTTGCATGTCAAAGCACTGGCACCGTAAAGAGCAATTCACTGAATCATAGGAATGTCCATGTTGACTGTGCGCTAGAAAGTGGTGACGCTTCCCTCTGAGCTCAGCGCTTAGAGAGGCTGTAATAGGAGGATCACAAGTTCAAGGCCAGGCAGAGAAACTCAGTGATTGAACAAGAACATGTCTCAAAATTCAAGAAAAATGAAAAATGGCTATGGATGTAGTTCACTGGGAAGGACCTGAGTGCAATCTGCAATCCCACAAAAAACTGAAAAAGAAAAATGAACACACCAACAGAGAGGCATCACGATTCAAGAGTCGGACCAAATGATGAAGGTGCTGGATCCTAGCCAGAACTGACCAGGTCATGGTGCGGGAGCCCTGCATGCATGTTCACTCATCATGAAGTCTGCTGCAGCCTCTCAGAGACATAGCCAGCTTATTCATTCTGCTCTGAGCAAGTGACATACGGGCTGTACTGAGTCCTCCATATACTGTTTCTTTTCAGATATACATTTTACATAAATATATATATATATGTAAATATGCATATACAACTCATAAATTGGGGAAAGTAAGAGATTAACAATAACATAATTAAATGGATCAATAAAACTAAAATATTTTATAAGTTATATAAACAAAGTCCCCTTTCTCCCCCTCCCACTCTGTCTCTGTCATTGTGCTATGATACCCCTCTACTCAGCTGATCTGCTGCCCATGTGACATATGAAACATAATGGGTGACAAAGGTGTTGTGACTCAGTGCTCACTAGGCCGCTAATAAGGTTTCTTTGAACACCAGCACGGGGTCACCCAGACATGTGCTAAGGGCAGAGTAGGGGAGAGTCGGGAATACTGGGTAATAACACTAAAGAAAGGAATGACATAGCTCCCAAGGGAGATGGGACAATACAGTGTGGATTACATCATACTACTATACTTGGACAATCCAAAATTTCTGAATTGCTCATTTCTGGAATTTTCCAGTTGGTATTTTCATGCCACAGTGGTCCGTAATTGAAACTGACCCAGATGAATTCCCCCACAAAAGGATTTAACGAATAAGACCGAGAGTCTAAGTAGTCAGAGATGGACTTTGTTAAGCACTGATCTCAGTCCCCTTTGTTCTTTACCAAATGGATAGTGACCCCCTCATACAGCATCACTGAGACTGAAAATCAAGCACACAGCAGGGCAAGTATATGTGGAGAAGCAACTCGTACCACTGCAGCTCAGTTTCCTCGGCTAACAAGCACAGTAAGTGGTTCACTATAATGTCAATGTGCAGGGAAAAGAAGTATTCTTAAGAACCCCAATGTACCACATATAATGTACATGTATATATAGGCATATACAACTCATAAATTGGGGAAAGTAAGAGATTGACAATAACATAATTAAATGGATCAATACATTAGTATTGCATATTAGTTTCTTCTCTTTTCCCCTTCCCAATATTGACCCTCTTGGGTGATTGACCACTGGAGGACCTAGTGAATTCACTACACACACACACACACACACACACACACACCCCTCATTGTAGACCAGAACTTGGCTCATCAAAGTAGAGTTATGTTTCCATTGTTGACCTGCCATCACCACATGATGTCTGTCATGAATTGCATGAGACCAATCAAACAGCAGTGAAAAGAATTTGTACATCTGGTTCCAGAGTCAGATACATGAATTAGCAACAGGAAAGAAAAGAGGAGAGAGAGGGAGAGAGAGAGAGAGAGAGAGAGAGAGACAGAAGCCAGTATTCTATCTTCCACTTGAGTTTTACAAGGTCATTAACTTCTTTAATGGCACTTACAGCAATTTATAACACAGAAGTTCCATGTGCTTCCTGGTCAACTCACTGGAAACATTATGGTGTATATTTATGATAAAACCTCATTCATGTAATGAATCTTGGTGATAAAACCGCAGCCAGTGATTCACTCTCCACATTATTACAGGAGGTGCACTTTTGAGATTTGAAATATAGAAAGCATCTTCTTTGCCATGGAAATACCACCAACGAGGAAGATGAGGCCAGTGTGGGAGTTGAAAGCAATGGGACCTGAGGCTGATAAAAGCTCTGAGGCCTGACCTCAAGCTGTCTTGTCACCTGTGTGATGGCCGACATACACCAGGCTCGGATCCTGCTCCCTCTCACAGATTTCAAAATGGCCAGTGAATAAAATGGAAGAGGAGCTGTGCTTCACATGCAGGAAACAAAGATGGAAATTGAATGAAAAATGTGGCAGTTAGATGTGGGAGGGACAGAACTACACCAGGGAAGCCAGGAAGTGGGAGAGAAAAGCTCCCTGTGGCCCATCTAACTCCCCAGGTGCAGACCTCAGGGGTGAGCCCAGCAGCCACGGCTTTCAGTGGTTCATCTGCTGTTCATACTGCATTTTATTTGCTTTTATCTCCTGTAATGATTTGGAAGACAGACACCTAGTGAAGTGGGGAATATGGAAATCAGTGAAATACTTCCCTCATATTCACTAAGTACGAATGAGTTTCTTCCTGTTATTTTTATGTCCAGTGTTGAATTACAGATACATATCCCCTAAATATTCAGATACATTTTTTTTCAGGGATTCTGTTGGATACTGAGCTAAAACACATTTTTTGTTGTTTCATCTTGTGCTTTGTCCTACTGGTCTGATTTTAACATTTGAATTTGCATGACAGATTTGAAGAGTAGAAGAGAAAAACTGTTTTCTTTCTGATCTTTCCTTTGACCCAACACCTTCTGTTGTTCTTTGTGATACAGTAATGTCTCATCATCCTGACCCACTTCCCTCCTATTTTCCCAAGAGGTCCAGATTCTTCTAAGAGTCATGCCTTGAAGGATAGAAGGCAACTCTGGCTGGCCCCAAGCAGTTCTTCTTCACTTTCCCGTGCTCGGGGTCCTGGCAGGGTGCAGGCCCCTCCACTACATGCGGAGGCTCTAGACTCCTCATTTTGAAGCATTTTCCTCACAGTGCTGAAGCCGCTAGTCTGTCAACAACTCTGAGTAGCGTGGGTCTAAGCATTCGAGGAAAATATTTTAAATTCTTCATTCGAGGAAAATATTTTAAATTCTTCATTCTAGGTCTTTTTTTTTTTTCTGACAATGCAGTGCAAGAGAAGATTATGTGTATGTGTATAGAAGAGCCACGTCCCTGTTGGAATGGATCTGTTTTTCATTTATCCATCCATTTTCTTTTATCTGTATTTTTGGATTCAGAAATATGAACCTCACAGTTCAGATAAAGTGCATCTTCCCACCCTTCTTTACTCATGGAAACCTTGAGACTTTTTCCTAGGGAGCTAAGGGCCATCTCCATGCAGCCTTTCCTCCAGTGTCCATTGTTCTTTACACTGAAAGCTAAACTCACCATCATCTCAGTGCTTTTCCTGGATGCCGGGACAAAATGCCTGACACTTATGAGTGGAAGAAGGAGAGACTTATTTTGACTAATACTTCAACCCATCGTGGGCCTGCTCCAAGGTGGGATGGCATGGTGGACTTGAGGCAGAGAGAAAATTGAGGAATCAGATGGACACAGCCTTTCTGGGCCCCGCAGTGACAGCCTCCACTGAGCAGTCCTCACCACCTAACGGCACACTGAACTGCAAAGTCATCCACGAACTCACCACACACAAGGGCCCACATGATCCACCATGTCCCCAAATCCCTGCCTATGATCACCGTGGCTCGGGGGACTTCCAGGTATAAACCGAGCACATCCTGCTGTCTCCCGGGGCCAGGCTGTGCCAGTCCCATGTAGCTAGGCACCTAGGACTGCAACTACTACGTTGTGAGGTTTTGCTTTTCACTATTACCCCTAAGTCTATTGTTAAAGAACCCGGAGAAGAAACCCAGCAAGTGATGGTTGAATGTTTTTAAAATATTGAAGAGAAACAAAACTGCGCTTGACTTCGCACATTCTGTCTGTATTTAGGAGAACCACACTGACATGAATTTGGAATGAGACCTACTTTAGTTGTTTAGCACAATAACTTTGTTTTTCAATTTGAAATGCTTTTCACATAAGTGGAGATAATTAGAAAGGATTTTTTCCCTATGAACACGCGAAATCATTTCTGAAATGGTACATTAACCTGAATAGCGTTAATTCACACACCGTAACGCATGGATCTTTTACTTACTCTTAACTACAATAATAGAACAGTAATCACAGCCCAGCATATTCTAGATTTTAAAAGATTGTGTTGATGCCCAGGTTTTACTAAGGCAAGAACGGCCTACGTGCCTGTTGCAGCTGAATGGGCCAGGAGTCCAGGTTTTCTTGTCCGAGGAGCACAGGACTGCCTCGCGCACCTTCTGTAAGTGGCTGCGTTTACTGAAGCTCAAAGGCCGGGAACAGAGACGTCCAGAGCTTCCACACCACTGGGCTTCGGTGTTTTAAGGTTGGCACTGCTGACACCAGGCACTACCCATCTCATCTGTCCCTGGCACTGGAAGTATTGGCTATTGCCTCCGGCATCAGGACCTCCTAAGTTTAAACTCCAAGGTCACCGGAGGTGTGTCAATTTCTCTGTCTCTGGCTGTGTCATAACTTTATAGAAACCTTCATTTTTGTTTTCACTAAAAGATGTTTTTATTGTTGCTGTTGTTGCTTTGTTTCTTCTGTCCTTGAATTTGCTACGTAGTTGTGGAAATCATGATCCTTCTGTCTCAGCCTTCAGAGTGACTAGAATACAGATAAGAGCCACACTTCCAGTAAAAAGTAATTTCCTTGTTGACTTAAAATAAGATCATTTCCATCAAGCCATAGCTGAAAATCATACTTCTGTCTTTCTTCAGTTAAGTTCTGATTTTCTATTATGTAGAAAGAGCCAGGTTTTCTGCTTAGTAATATCAGCCATGGCAGTCATCTGATAGTAATAATTCAACCATCTGTAACTACAACCACTTTTGTAAACTATTTGCAAAAAATAAACCACAAAATAAATGCAAACTGGATGAATTGAGAGGGACATATTTCTCTAATTAATACTGCTTCCTTAGGGAAATGCAGGTTCCTTTTGTCAACATTTATTTACTGAAAATTCCTCTGGAAATGCTACATGTAGATGGGACCATTAAATATCTAGGCAATGATTTCTTCAAAAATATCTCCATCTAAAGTCTAATTTAGAAAACCGAAGCCCCACAGGGTGCTTACGTTTATAATCCCTATACCCTAGGAGGCTGAGGCAGGAGGACTGCAAGTTTGAGGCTATCCTATTCTGCTGAAAGAGAGATCTTCTTTCAGTAAGATAAAAATAAAAGAAAGTTCCCTGAGGAGTAAATGTTGAGGAACCAAGTTTATTCTAAAAAGAGATCAAAATATATAATGGCTTTCTAATTAATTTCTACTAGTTGAAATTCAGCATGGACTTAGTTTGGTTTTCAGATATCTCTTGAAAAGGTCTGAAAATAAAATTGCAAGACTTCTGATCTGCCTGGAAAAAGTCTGTTTCCATCTGGTGAGTCACCAGCATCTATCAGACACTGGCAGCGCTGTGCTTCGCACGTGGTTGGCATTCCCTGTATATATATTGAGTGGAGGGATGGGTAAATGGTGGAGAAATGAATAGCATCACACTTTCATCTACAGCATCCTGGCTACCCAGCAGGTGTTCCTTCCTCCTCTCCAAGTGGAGAGAACTGAAGTCTTTCAGTCCTAATGTATTATAGTGCATCAAATTATCTTCACATCCTCTTATGATCAAACGTTACTCGGAAGGCCTTAAAGTACAGAAAACTGAAGCCTGAATATTGTGTGGTTTTCCTTATGTGGCCTCCTGTGCTGGTCTTGAACACAGAATTGCTTTGCTATTTCATGGGTTTTTTGGTTTTTTTTTTTTAGGTTTTTTGAGACAGGGTCTCGCTTTGTGGTTCAGGCTGGCCCTCAGCTCAGCCTCAAACTCACATCACAATCCTCCTGCCTCTGCCTCCCGAGTGCTGGGATTACAGGCATGAGCCACCACGCCCGGCACTGTGGTGTGTGTACTGGTTGCTGCTGGGTGTGGGTCTCCACACCCAGTATTGTTATGTGGTTACCGGGGAATCGAACCCGGGTCTTTGCGCTTGCAAGACAGGCGCCGGAACCACTGAGCTAACTCCCCGGCCTGCTATTTCATGTTTTATATCCCTGGGCCTCTGCTGCCTCAGTACCAACACCTCTATTTTGAGTGTTAGTAAATCAAGTAAAGGTTAGGCAAACACATCATCATGAGCAGCAAGCTGATCACCTCAATGACAAGCAAGACAGCTAACGAGTAAGAGGGATGTGTAGAGTTGGCACACAGGACAGAGGACAGGTCACATCCTAGGAAGGCTGAACATAATTATCCCAGGACACCACTGTTGGGAAGGCAGCTTCTATTTGATTCTCCCCTTCCTGTCTTCCATGATGAGTCCTGCCTGTCCTCTTCTCCCTAATTTATAAATGCCTCAAACTGGATCTCTTCATGTCCAAAGGAAAATACATGTGCTGTTGGCGCTCCTCTCCTCTACTATTTTTTCTCTTCTCAGCTCCTCAGTTCAAATTCCTATTTAAATATCTAATGGCAACTCAAAAATGTAAAAGTTAAAAATTAGATTAAAAATCAGGGCCCACACCAAGGTTAATGATATATCTGGAAATAGTTTTCCAGGCTACTGCTAAATGAAATATCTAGCTATATAATACAATTGCAAGACCTAGGAACTGATATTTTCCAAATGATTTGATAAGGTACAGCAATGAGTGTGTGTGGATGTATGTGGGAGAAAGGTATGTTGGGAAGATAAATATTTCCCTTCTGTCATTAGCAATCTTTCAGCCACAAATAAGAAAAAATATTAAAAAAGAGTGAGGGGGCATAGTCTAGTAATGTCTAGAAATGCAGAAATATCTTGAGATTTTACTTAAATGAATTGTTCATGGTGAGGAATAGGGTTTGCTATACCTTGCTTTTGTAAAAATGTGAGAAATTTAAGTAAAGAAAACAACAAGCAAAAGCTCCCTTAAAAAATTCTTCAAAGTGCTTAGTGGGGTCAGAACAACTCCACTTAATTGTCTACAGCTTCAATTACTCAAGTTCTGAAAACTGGAATAGATATTCTCAACGACAATCTAAAGTCTCAATGTAGACTTTAATGATGAGACAATGGGATAATGCAGGCGAAAGCATTTTGTGAATTACAGTCCATTGTGCAACTATAAGAAAGACCTGTTAATGCCCACGCCTCCTTCAAAATTAGCATTTCTCTGTAAATTGTGACTCCTGCTTTATGGAATTATCTAATGAAGCTAGATAGCCATGTTTTAAGACATTATAGAAAATGTGCCTCAGAGCGTCAAAGGATAGATTAAATCATCTCCATTATGCTTCCTACTGCTGATGAATCTTAATACACTGTTCTACAAATGGGGAAATATTATTTCAACAATTTTTCCCCTGAACATGAAACAAACACACTTTCTTAAGAATGCTGCCTGCTCCTGCCAAACAATTTAGTCTTTAATCTTCTAGATAATGTGGTGCAATATAATAATTTTCTATCAGTTTAAGATGGGTAAGTCAATATCGGTCCAATGGTTTTTGTTACCTGAT